>NW_022261217.1:123422-148151 GCF_009602425.1 Actinia tenebrosa | reverse complement strand
CATGGCAACCAATGGTTAATGTTCCATGTTTCATTATAGTTTCTACTTGCTGTAGAGAAGACATTGTCACGGATCCATGGAATTCCAAAACATTCTTCAGCCATTCAAGTCTTCTACTTGTGTCACTCTTAAAGATGAATCGAGAATTAAGAGAAATCATAAAAATAGTCAGTTGGGCGTAATGCTTTCACATTTCAGACCACGTGTCATTCTCTTGAGTCTAAGATTCTTTGTTCTAGTTGTGTCTATCTATGTGTCATGTTTCTTCTCGTGCGCAACCGTTAAACAAAGAAAAGATACTCAAGTGAATTTCATGTGGTCTGAAATGGGAAATTCTACATGCAAGGTAAAGAGTTCTATTTAGAATAGCTGTCTCGCTTATCGACTATTATATGATTATATAATTGTTGTGATTAACAATAATTCAATGGTGTTTACAGATCATACCATTTGCAATGGCAGCCTTGGGTTGTGTTCCAAGTCATCCCAAACGTCACTACATAACTCAACTAGGCGGTCAAAGCCATCCTCTTCTTCAAGGTCATAAATGAGTGGTTTAAAGCCTCTTGTACACGTGTGAAGGGCAGCGATACGGTCACTTTCCATGTCACCTTCACCAGCTGACATCATGGCAAGATCTACCAACACCTTGATTTCACTTGAATCTGAAGATCAAAAAAGGATTTGTAGTTGATCGATACCTAGAAAATAGTCTTAACCAATCAGCTCACGGGTAACTGAACTGATGTTCTCCAAATATGGTATTCGAGGAATTTTTCAAAATCTACGAGGGTGACGTCAGCCGGAAGTGTAAATAACTCCCCTTTGGGGTTTCGCGCCTTCAAAGTCTGTCTTCCCTGTGGATGAGTTGACTTTACTGACAATGTATTGGATGAAATCTCCAATGAACAGAACCCCAAAGAGAAATTATTTACACTTCCGGTTGACGTCGCCGTCGTAGATTTTGCAAGTCTTCTATTATTTACCTGGTACGGCTTTCTTTAACCATACGATGAAATCCTTAGATTCCATCACAGCATCTAGACATTGTAGTCTCTCAGGAGTGAATTCTCCTAGGATTCCTCCTGTCTGGTTAAATTCTTCTTGTAAAGATTCCAGCGGCTGTCTCTTTGACTCTGGACTTATCTACATGAGCAAATAGAAAAGTAAACGACTATTAATTCATCTATATATCTTCTACTTCATGCAACAAAGAAATTTGGTTGCACACGGAATAGTAATACGGGCAACAATCGCTTTGCAACTTCTAATGAGACAATGTTGCGTGACAAACTGTACGACTTTGTTGCCAGTTTTACCGCACTTCTGCTAGCGGCATTCAGTTGAAAAATACCTGAAGTCGAAATGTGTCAACCATATGGAAATCGCCTCTTAAATTCATTTTGTCAGCAAATTCAAGAATCTTATCAGCAGCTGCTATATATTTGGTCAGCCTGTGGTACTGTCGGATCTGATTCACTTGTTCCTGTATTCGTTCAGCTTCAATAGTAGCACTGCAAGCACCCATGATGACACTAAGGTCTTGCTCAAGTTCAACGTAGCGATCTTTGAAACCTTCAAAACGCTTGTCAACATCACTGAGGGTTATATTTCCGGTCAACACCGCTTGTAGTATATCTTTGCATTTCTTGAAAGTCGGAGTCCAAAATTTTTTCACGACTTTTTCCAGTGTTAATTGTTCGTCATGTTGCGCATCTCCAAAGTTTCTTCTCCAGATATCATTGAAAATTCTGCTGTCATGAATAGAATGCATCTTTGTTATCATTGTTTTTAACTCTTTTGAAAGACCAAAAAATGTGACTTGTGCTTCACCATGTCTTTTACCACAAGTGTGCACAGCAAGATCGCTAATAACATCCTTGGATACATCAACATTAACCCTGTCTTTCATATCATCTACATCAACTATAAAAATAAAAAATAAAAAAGTAAATGAGGTCTCAAGCTGTCATACATTTCAGACAGCAAATTTCTTAAGGTAGCTCTCTGTAGCCTGAATTGAAAGGATCAAAGGGTAGCGTGCAGCAACGCACTTCTCACCTCTGGGGTCTCGGGTTTGATTCCAGGACTTGCTGATTCAAGGGTTTTTTCTCTAAGGGTATTCCTCTCTCAGCACTTTTAACCCAACACGCTACATTCCAATTCAATCTGTGGGTTAGCCATGCCCTGACTTAGATCAGATCAGAGGTTGTTTCAGGGTTCAATCTGTGGGTTAGCCATGCCCTGACTTAGATCAGACCAGAGGTTGTTTCAGGGTTCAATCTGTGGGTTAGCCACGCCCTGACTTAGATCAGCCCAGAGGTTGTTTCAGGGTTCAATCTGTGGGTTAGCCATGCCCTGACTTAGATCAGACCTGAGGTTGTTTCAGGGTTCAATCTGTAGGTTAGCCACGCCCTGACCTTGATAAGCCCAGTGGTTGTTTCAGGGGTCGATCTGTTAGTTAGCCGTACCATGACTTAAAGGCTGTTTCAGAGTAAAGATAAAATTTGAAGATTTATGCCTCTTTTTGTGAGATTAAAATGAATAAATACCRTGCTCTAAGATGGAACTTATGCCCAGAAAAGAGCGTAGTTGTTCTCTTTCTTGTTCAAATGCCGCCAGCTCATCAATTCGTTTCTGCAGAGTAGTTCGGGCTTTTTTGTAAATCCTCCCAAAATCTTTATTGGTATCATCTTGTTCGTCATCTTCTTCGCTTTCTTCGTCACTATCTTCATCACTATCTTCATCACTGTCGCCAATAGAATATCTCATTATCTCTAAGAGTTCGCAGTACTTATCCTCTTTGCCTCTAAGGATGCGCAGGACGTTTACTGTGACTGAGGCATCAGATACCATACGGTGGACATCCTCGAGACAACTAGTGGTACGTGTAAGAAGTAACTGAGATTCGCCCGATAGAGTCTGGGATCTTTCAGCTGTGCAAAACCAAGATGACAATAACATCAGAATCTCGTAAAAAAGGACTTCCAATATAACTAGGATTTTTCTAATATCTTTATATCAATGACATAAATAGTATCGTATATACCAAGTGCCAAAATCCATTTTATTCTCTTTTCCCATTGGCCAAAAGGGTGCCACTGGAACATCGGAAAAGCAGTATATTTCGTGGTCCAGATACAACCGCTTTCCCCTGGCAATACTGGTCCTAGTAAAAAAGTGTTAAACAGTATATCTTTGTGTTATTCACTTACTAAAATATCGCAGATAATTCGCCATTGGATTCCATGTCAATACATGAGTCAAGAGGCGGTCTGGTTGATCAGTGTCTTTTGGCCAGCAACGTTTGAGTAAAAGTGACATCATTTCACCAACTTGTTTGGATTGACTGCTGTTTGGATCATGCTGTCGGAGACTTTCAAAAGCTTTTGTATGATCGGCTTCTATACCAACCTATAACATGTATAATAGGGAAACTAGTATCAACATAGTGAAAAAAACATACAATTATTCCAAAAAAGGTTGGTGAAGATCTTCTTGCATGTTAGCTCATGTTGCGTGTTGCATACGAAGCCCGATCTGCATTATGGCCGACTTGAATGATCGAAACTGACTTGAATAGTATCAGCAAAAGGACTATGAAAAAGACTATGAAATTCTCTAAACTTTATCTGCAAGTTTTTGCGTCATTTTTTCTTCCGTGCTGATATTATTTACATATGAAAACTTAGTAAGTAACATGCAAGATGCAACAAAACCATCACCTATCTGTACTCTCTCAGTGGTATTTTTGTACGCAGTGATTATTGTTAATTGATGATGTTTTCCCTACATTGATTAGTTTGAATACCAAGTTTTCGGGCATATTGTCCATCTTCACGATTACATCCTGGTACTAATGGCCAATATGCTCGAAAGCTTGGCAGTAAAATTAATCAATAAACGTAGTGAAAACCTTGTTGTACTTTCTTTCATTACAAAGTTAAAACTGCTGTGCACTTCCGACGCAAAGCGTTATTTGCAGCCAACGTCATTCTTTATTTATATTGCGGTGCGGCTATATCATGAAACAGAATTTTCTTTAATGCAGTCATCAGAATAATCATACTTTCATAGGTACCTCTATGATACTTTTGATGGCATCAAACGCTGCCTCTTGGAAACACTCCTCGACTTTTTGGTGGAAGTGGTTGAATTTGACTCTTGAATAGAAGTTAATCCTTTGCATATAATTCATCTACAAACACATAATCAAATAATCATTGTAATGGGTAGTAGAAACACTTCCTTGCACGTGTGCCACGGCAATGATTAGAATGTCTTTTAAAACAGAATCTTTGTTTTCAAAGCATACCTTCTTAATGCGTAGGTTTAGACTCTCCTTTAACTCGTCCTCCCAAGATTGGCGAAATGTGTTGTCTGAGAATTCGACATGATAAAAAGCTGACCACGTCTAAAGGGTTAAAAGAGACGAGTTAGAAAACAATAGAGGAAGCATCAAGAACATTACCCTTAGATAAAGACCCCTTGCATGTGACGTCAAAGCAGCTCGATCTGGGGGACAAAACAAAAGAATTCCAATCTCCTGAGAATCGGAAACTATTGTTTTGTCCCACAGATTGACCTGCATTCCAAAGTGCTGCAAGGGGTCTATAGAAACTTTGGATACCTTTAACTCCACTTCTAACGTGGTGTCTGAAGAGATACCAAGATTGCCTTTAAACACTTTCTCAAGGCAGTTTCGAACTTTTTTCGTCGTTGCTGCGATGCTTTTAGAACAAATGTCATGATTTGTTTGGTCTTGTTCGTCGGTCTGGGGTTTAGTAACTATGTACTTCAACAAAGACAACGTCTTTGACAACATAGTGAGAACTGCACATGCCAAAGCCAACATATCTTTTAAGGACTTGAGAAAAAAATCAAGAACTTCTTGTGACGCCTTTTCCAAGGAGATATACCTATCGATGTTGAATCTGGTGGTTCTGTTAGTGAGAATATTGCAGTGTTACAATGATACTTGTATTGATAGAGCATTCTAATTTTTGTATGACTGTGAAAAGACATGTGCTTTCTAGAATTTTGATTGGGTGATCTTGGCGTGGCCGTGACCATGTCCGCTTCCGTGTTCGTGTCCTGTGTCGGCTATTTGATTGGTTAGAGTCGAGTAAATTGATTGGTCTTGCGTATTCCTTGCCGTGTCATGACCGCGTTCTTCCTGCGACCTTTTCATAGTCATAAGGAAAAAACTCTGATCTTCTAAAAGAACTTTATTAAACAAATGGCAAAACTGAAGTCGGAGAAGATGGTCTTGTTTGTTTTACGTTAGTAACAGACTGTAATATCATACTTACGGTTTCTCTGTTTCATTTTCAACTTCGGTTTCTCTGTCTATCGTTTCGGTTATTGCACTTAAGCACTCGTTGATAGAGCTCACCTAAAGGATCAAAATATTGACAGATTACGATCAGGCAAAAGGTGTATGCAAAACTTTACAAATCTGAAAAACAGCTATAAACTTACTTCTTCCTCGCTGATATAGCTTTTTGTCTGCAGCCTCGCACATAACGTCCAGCACATTTCATCCGGGGGAAAGTCCCCCCGTCTGACACATCCTCCAAGGTCACGAAGAGGTAAAGCGAAAAGGAAGGTCCTCCTCAGGAGAGGATCAAGCTCAAACATTTGTTTAAGTCGATAAAAAACCTCCATTGGTGAACTGTTAATTAAGGGTTAAAAAAGAACACTAAATGAGTCTAAAGTTCATTAATGTTTCTTTGTTCTTCATCAAGACCAAGACCACGACCACACCCACACTCACCCTGCCCTCCACACACACGCGATGAACCCACCATCCCCATGATGATGACGACCACATACATTCATTCAGCGCCATAACGGACGCAGCACGACATGTCTATACCTCATAAGTTCGTGTTAAGAAGTCATTACCTAATTAAACTTTTTTGAACATTAGAAAGATCAAGAACATTTGTTCCCCAGTATGAGTCATCACTTAGAGGTGTTTCTGTTGTGGCGGCAACTTCTGTATAGGGCTGACACGACTTTGACAAGAAGTGCATCAAAGGTACTGCAAGGAGCCAATGATGGATACGAGGCCTGTATGTTATGGTATGCTGGCAGAGCTCAAGAATACCTTGCAAAAGCCTCCTATAAACAAAAAAAAAAAAAACAATGTATAATCGAGAATGTAATGTATTTTGTAAGGTTGAAATATTTCCCTCAGGTTGGTGCTGCAGAACAGAACACGAGCTACATTGCACCAATTTCCATATCAATTAAAATCCGAATACCCATCCCACAATCAACCCTTTAAGAAATCAGTAGGTACAGCCATTGAGGATGGTCACTGCCAGGGTTTCATTACATCCTCAGTGGTTCTTTTACGTCCCTCCGATATCGGTTAGTTACTGGAGAGACGGGACCGCCATTTAAATTGGTCATCCGAGCCACGTGAAGGTCTAACCATTTGCAGATGTAATTATAAAGGCAGCACCTTCTCCTCAGTTATTGTAAGGCCCTGAGTGTAGGTCCGGCCGGGACTTGAACCTCGACCTCCCGCACAAGTCCAATGCTCAACTACCTGAGTCAATCGGGTGGCAATTTTAAGTTCATGTACCACGAGGTGGACAGTGCTAATAGTTTAGGTAATTACTAACCATGTGTTTTCAGAGGAGTAGTACCCATTCATCACAATCTCTAATATCTTTTCAAGTCTTTGTTGGTCGAGTGAAGAGTTTATGGCCAAACATTCAAATATTCTCCTAAGATGTTCGTCTTCTGGATGAAAGTCATGCTTTCCCACGAAGTTGGAAGCGATTGCTGCAATAGCAAGTGAAGTCGCCAGGCGCTTTGCTTGTGTTTGAACGTCGCTGGTAGCTTGTGCAATATCATAGTTCATATTTAGTCTTGGTTCAATATACCACAACATAACCTGATCAAAATTTCAAATGTTTGAAATTAATACTCAAAGTACGTTTCTGGTCTGTTAATTAACGGAATAGAACTGACTATTTAAAGAAAATTATTTCATTTTGATAAGCTTCGTGATTTTCAATGTATTTGAAACGCAAACTTCTTTAGTAAGAGATAGGAGCAGTAATAGTAGCAGCGACATTAGCAAAGTAGCAGTAGCAGCAACAACAACTACAAAAAACCGTGGATTACAATAGTTTGTACATGAAATCAGATACTGTCGCAAACCAAAACACAATTGTGTGAATTTCTGAAAACACAAGAACTCGTTTGTTAAAGATAATATATTTAAGATTTTACCTGTTCCAACGAGAAGTCGTTCAATTTGAAATTATATTCATGACCTCCAGTTTCTCGCTTGGCGTTTTCCATACAGTAGACAACCTGGTTGATCGTTACCAGTACTTCGCTTCCTTTTTTCCCACCTGTTCCATCGCCAAAGGAATCCCAATCAGGCAACATAACCTGCATTGCCAATTGACGTCCTTCTACTGGATTCAAGGATTTATATATGGGGAATTTGCTAAGAAAAGATTCCAAAGTACCCAGCGATCTGAAGACTCCATCATCGTATTGATGCCAGATTCCTAAAAGATGTATTAGCAAATATTCTCATTTACAATTATATTACTCAACATGTAGATAATAAGCTAACATACGGTCCCATACAAATGGAAAATTATAAAATTCGCTCTTTTAAAGACTGATAGGTTGAGTGAAGAAAAAATGCAATGTTATAAATTGTTCAGGAAGCACGTGCACTAATTTACTTCAGCAGAATTACCTTTTGGCTTGCGGCAGCGTTCATGGATATAAAAACATCGATTTGTATGCATTCCATGGTAATAGGGAAATCCTACCAATTCTTCCCATACATACTTTCTTCCACCTTCCTGCACTTTAAGCACTCTATACTTATAGGTGATTCTATGATAAGCCAATTTGAGAGGTATTTGTGTTTTCCCTTCAATTAGAAGGTATCCATTATCAACCCACCTGAAAATCGTAAAAACAGCCTCATGAGTTCCAACAGTTGAGTTGTTAAAAAACTAATCCAGTACAATAAAGACTCATAAAACGTCAAAATGAAGGAGAGAAACTGCTTTTTGCTTTTATTTTCATTATCACCATCATCGTCACCGTCTACACTATCTACGGGATCTTTATCATCATCATCCTAATCACCACCATTATCACCATCACCATCATCTTCAACGCCATCATCATCATCATCAACATCGCCATCATCACCACCATCATCATCACTACCACCATCTTCAACGCCATCATCATCATCATCATCAACATCGCCATCATCACCACCATCATCATCACTACCACCATCTTCAACGCCATCATCATCATCATCATCAACATCGCCATCATCATCATCACCATCATCACCACCATCATCATATTATTATCAACATCATCACCATTATTATTGTCATCATATTCATTATCATCATCACCATGATCATGATCGTTATTATCATCGCTACTGATCATAATGATCATCACCATCACCACCATCACCGTCATCATCACCATGATCGCCAACATCACCAACATGATCACCATCATCTCACCTTCATCATCATCATCATCACCATCATCATCATCATCATCACCAGCATCACCATCACCTGACCATCGCCATCATCATCATCAGATATTTTATGCGTACCTTATAGGTGTCATTTCTAGTTGGTTATCATTCCATCCTTTAAAAGGAAACCCTCCGCATACGAAGATATTCTCGTATCCAGGTCCGAACATAAAATGGGGAGCCAACAAAGCATGAAACACAATGGTAACGTTTTCCGAAACGTCTGATCCACTTGATTCGGTACTGGATGCATGTGAACTACAAAACACAAAAGAAACAGTGCATAAACAACCAGATTCGTAAGTCTGAGGCCAGAGAAACATCTTTGTAAAAATGCCGCATTCTTGGATAACACGTGTGTACGCAGGTTATTCGCGTCCTTTTCAAGAAAGTTAGTGGAATATGAAAAGAGAGTAGCAATATGCATTTACTAAAGTTAGTTTACAATTAAAATAATGTAATATGATAAGCCTATTTTGATGGCCAATTCAGCATGAATTCTGTTTTACAGTTGCTCCCCTCCCAATACCGTACGTACACTCAACTCACATGGAAGAAAGAAAAACTGGAGCTACCAATCATAACTAAAATTTAAGTTTGAAAAAACTGTATCAAAGGTCCAACCTCAGTGGGGCACTGAAAAGCGTACCTTTTGCCGCTACGCCAACCACAGTCATCCTTACTTAACTCTGCTTAACTTCTCTTTTACTCCGAAAAAGGACTAACGTCAAAAATGTCAGTATTGTTACAAGCTTTTTTTTTCTTGGTGTTTAAGTTTCCTTCGTATGCAACACACCAAAACGCAGTCTAAACTATTACCCATTAGTCATTAAAAGTCACCCTTACGCAAGTAAATCCGTACTCCTGGGCTTATGAAAAGGAAGCTATCAAACATTTCATTCCTCCCGTTTCTTTGATACCTTTGTTGCTGTGTGACTTTGCTGGCATATGAATCGGCATTCTTTGCTTTTCCCTTATTAGAAGGCTGTTCATCCAGTGCAGGCTTCTTATAAAAGTATCCATCCTGAATTGAAAAAGAGATGTCGTTAAGTTGAATGTTAAACATAGGCCCCATTTATGAGTATCGCGATTCTCCTATATAAGTAGTTGATCGGGAGAGAGTCGCCAATATAAGCTTAGAACCACCTTGCGATGAGAGAATCGCGATACAAAATTTATTGCGATTTTGAACCGCCAATGCAGATTTATATTAACGACTTTGGAAGAAAATATATCCCGTATTGGCCTTCGCACATCACTTCACGACCACGGCCAATAGGGATATATTTCTCCAAATTAGCTGGCAGTCATGATAAACCCTTATTGGCAGCTCAGGGCCCAGTTGTTCAAAGCCCGATTAGTGCTAATCCTGGGTTAACTCTTAATAAGACCTATAGAGTTAATCCTGGAATAGCGCCGCTAATCCAGCTTTGAACAACCCGGCCCAGAATCGCAAAAACTTATAAGTGCAGGTTAACCCTGGTGATAAGGAAAAGTCTTGGTTTCCTCTTTACTTAGGGGACACCAAAAACAAATGAGGTAGCTCTAGCAGTATTTAGGGTCACCCTAGCTATGTCTTCAATTTTATGTGAATGACTGGGATAGAAGATTTTATAATCTATAAAAGGAAAAAGGAAGTGTTGTAAGTCTTAAAGTCTTATTAGTTTCCAATGACGAACCTGAGGTTGGTTGCTTTTATTCAAATCAGAGCTAGAGCTTTTCAAGGCTGATATTGTACCATTACGAGCTTCGTTTTTGCTGCCACCAGCTTCATTTGCAGTCTTCTTTATTTTGTCCATATCATTTTTATTCATTCCCTGGTTTTTGTTTCCTGATGGGGTACCTCCACTCTTTGTCTTTTCATTCAAACCTTTTCCTTTCGATGATGTGTTGGTACTTCCAGCAGGTCGATCAAGATTTTGCTTGCCATTCAAATTTGTTGATGCAGATGACGCAGAAATACTTGCCACATGAATTGCATTGTTATTGTACTGATATGCTGTGTTGCCAGCATTTTTAGAACCTTTTGAATTATCAGTAACTGGGGAATGGCTTGTTTCTGAATCATGGGGGACTTGAGCATGATCAGTTGTACCACTATGTGTCTTGTCTTTTGTGTTGACATTATTATCCTCAGTTTTAACATTGTTTGCCTCACCATCTTCATTACCACTAACATCTCTAACTACCTCTTTCTTATCTTCTTTCTTTGCATTCACCATAATTATGGTTTCGGAGACAACCCTCTTTTTCTCTCCATCTGCAAGTCCATTTTCATCTTCAGTGACCTCATTCCTTTCTGAGGTACTCTGTTTGCTTGCATTTGCAATTTCCTTTTCCCTTCTCTGATCATCAGGTTTGTTCCTAGTGTGATCTGGGGTTATTTGGTCTTGATTCTCAGTGCCACCATCAGCACTGCCTGATCCATCAGATGCATCTCCTAATGCCACACTAGATGTGATACCATCCTGCTCCTCTGCTTGGTCTTGATTCTCAGTGCCACCATCAGCACTGCCTGATCCATCAGATACATCTCCTAATGCCACACTAGATGTGCTACCATCC
The DNA here is from genome assembly GCF_009602425.1 of Actinia tenebrosa. The sequence continues at coordinate 137,026 of NW_022261217.1, read as the reverse complement.
TGCTCCTCTGCTTGGTCTTGATTCCCAGTGCCACCATCAGCACTGCCTGATCCAGCAGGTTTTTCATCTCTGCCATTTGGTTCAGATGATGGGCTGCTATGACTTGCCTCTAGTGTAACTGTTGTCCCATTCTTATCTACAGAAGTAAATGAAAGAATAAGGCTCAGGTCAAACATTGAATTTTACATAAGCTGAACCTAATTGAAAGAATGGATAGCAAGGCAGTCTTCTTTGATGTCATTAGGTTTGGCTCATGTGAAGTTCAACATTTGACATGAGCCTTAAAGACAAATAATAGAATACCAAAATGTGGCTCTACGTTTGTTTTTGTTTTTGTTAGTGATGGAACAACACCACAYACACTCTGTGTTTATAAGCAGGGGTCAGAAGCAAGAGTACCAGATTTGAAGGGGAAGAACAACACATCTAACAAACTCAACTCACATGTATGGTTCTTTTGAGAATTAAGCCATGAACACAAGACAGTGGAGAGAGATAGCACTATAGCACCAAATACTACCCATGAACACAAGTCATCAAAGGGATTATTTAGTCACAAAAGGCTATTATAGTATTATATAAAACTTTGCAAAAATTTTGGCCCAAATTTTTGGGAGGAGGGGGGAGGGGAGGGAGTTTTTACCCCACCCCCTTTAGCCTCCCCTTCCTACATCTGCTCAAAAGAGACTTGCCTTATATCCCCGTTTCAAGCTCTAAACRAGTGCCTTTCTCGCATTTGGGATCCCTGTTAAATGTTTTTGTGTCTTACACTTGAGCGCTTTGTGTTTGGCCAGTGAACCAATGAATGGAAAAATGGTGAATAAAAATGAATCGAAAGTTAAACTATAATGTCTAAATAAATTATGTATGGCTGGACCGGAAGCCTTGATTCAACCCAGATCAAGATTTATGTATTAGTGCACATTTGTTTTTGGCTAACAAGTGTTTTCGATGGCAGCTATTTATTYCRCAATCCTAATATGACATTTTAGTGATATGATGTGATTTTAAAAATAGAATAAAATAATATTCGATAGAGATTCACGAGCGACAACACCTTGACATCACTGACTTGAAGGTGAAGAGAATACTTGTCAAATTTCAAAGACAATACTGATATGCAAAGGAATATACTTGAGTCATTTAATAAAATAGTAGCCCAGAACCCCAAAATAAATCTCTTTAACGAAGCATAACTTAAAGTCCATTATAAGGAAAGCACTCTTTCCCGAAGTAGGGAATCTAAAACATAGTTCTCTCGATGTAAAAATTAAATTACAACTTAAGTCAGTGTCTTACTTTGTTTAAGAGATGATCTTTCGCTTCCTTCTTCTTCTGTTTGGTGACTTCTTTCGCTAGTCTTGTTGTTCTCGGGAGATTTCAGCGATGGATCGAGCGGAGAAGCACAAATTGGACAGAATTTGATGCTTTCAGCTCCAAGAGACTCGACGAAAGAAGGAGCTGGACATTTTGGGTTTAAACACTTCATTACGCTTTAGCTTCTCATATTCTCAAATCATGATTTACAATACAATGAGGAGTTGAGAGAAAAAATCCAAAACAAAAGTTTTGAAGCCCGTGGAATTTTTCTAGTTACGTCGCATAAATTTGCTTCGTTGCACTTATGCAAAGTAGTTCCAGGAAAAATAGACTTCTCGGAAATCAACCCGGAAGTATACAGAAAGTCACGCTATATAATTTACCGAGTCACGCACGTTGTAACACGATTTAAATATAAGATCCTCCAAATGCTTTATATTTATTTTTAATCTATTTTCGTTCCTCGTGAAAGTTCTGTAAAAAGTCTTATRCTGAATATAAAGATACTGTGGTTGTACGCGCTCAGTAAATGTATTTGTCACTCAATGGACACGTACTTTATTTCCCCAAAGTATTTATATTTTGTTCGTATTGGCAACAAAAACGACTGATCAAAAATAGATCCACTTATCTATGAAAAAAACCCGCAGATCCATTACCTTAACCATCCATCCGTCATCCTACCCACCCAGCTCGCTGCCAAGYCATCCAGCTGTCCTTCTCACCAGTTCACTCTACCCATCCCTACCCATCCATCAACTATCGTACCCACATTATACACCCATGTGCTCGGCTTGTTTCTGGTCCAAAATATAGCCATTAAATCATGAAGTTACCAGGTAAATATCAAYTTAATAAATTCTTAATTATCGTTTTAATGATTTATCGCATTCAGATGTTAAATAGCGTGGCTAGAAATCTGAACACGATTTCATCATCTTGTTTTGTTCATCAAGTTCAAATCACTTCCAGCGCTTTTATGTGGAGAGGAGAAAGCAATCAAGACAGATCAACTGAAACACAAGCATAAAAAATAATCATTCCTTCCCCTTTCTYATCTTTTTAATCTCCTTTTTAAACAGCGCCTTTATCTACAAGACTACTATTCATTAAATACGGCGCGGATTACAAGAGAAGAGGTTATATCCCTTTCTAATAAAGCCTCGTGTGTATGGACTATACGAAAGACATGCCTATTAAAAGTACACTTTCTCACTAACCTAATCACAACTACCTCTTAATTTTTGATGAGCGACTCTTTTTGTTATTTTTTTTGTAGTGTGGATCGATTATTATTTACAGCGACGAATAGCGCGGTTTTTGTATGAGTGAGAAACGATAAGTTCATAGTGTACCGTATCTTACCGTAGCCGTTACTACGTGTTGTGATTGGAAAATAGAAACCATTTTGGTGATACGGCATGTTGTAAATGCTGTATTAAAGTCTATACGGTTTCTCATGCAAAGCGCTCGATCTAAAGTCTTCTCGTTATTACTATACTATTTGATAAACAATGTATTGATTGTCCAACAACTTCCTGTCAAACAGGAATCCCAAAGAGGACGATAAGATAGTGTTTTATATTTGAGTTTCATCACTGGGGCGAGGGTATTTGCTGTAGGGCGCAGACGTAAGCGAACTGGTAGTCGTGGTTGCTCCTTTAGTTGGACGGCGACTACGCTTTCCTTTATTCAGCGGTAGCTTTGCTTTTAACATGCGCAAGACTCGCGYTTTACAAATAAATGCAAGAAAGATATACAGCCCTTGAAGTGTGGTGAAGAATACGAATGGATACATCAGACCATGGTGGATGAGAGGAGCACTTATCCCGAAAAACCAGGAAAACCCCATGAGGGAAATGAGTCGAATGTAGATTTTGACTGTTGCTGGGCGTGCGTAGTGCGACGACTTTACTTGCTGTGTTTGTTTTCTTGCACTGAAAAAAAAAAACCGCATGATTTTAGTGTATAATAACAACCACAACGTCAACAGCAGCACCTGCAACAACAACAACAACAAACAACAACAACAACAACACAAAAACAAAAACAGCAACAACAACACAGCAACAAAAACAACAGCAGCAACAACATCAGTAACAAAATCATCAGCGGTCAGTACCAACAGCAACACCAACAGCAACATCAACAGCAACATCAACAGCAGCACGAACAACAGCAGCGTGTCCGTTTTCATTTTACAACAAATTAGTAAAAAAAGGAATAAAATATTTAAATACAGTGAGCAGAAAAGTGTGAATTATTGCACAGGCATGGATTAGGAAAGCAAAATTCAATAACGAGACTAAACAATTCATGTCACTTTTTACCTGTTAATTGCGTAGATGGTCTGTGTAAACGCCAACACGTTATACACCAAGACTGACCCAATAGGAGCAGCGAAAACAATCAAYAGGGCAGTCTCATTTCCAATCCAGCAGGCATTTTCATTCCGGTAACCAATAGTAACCACATCTAGCCAATCRAGTAGCGYGCACGTTCCAACCACRACTAAAGGAAGTCCCCAAGAAATAAGGAGGTAGATAGCAAGACGYCTGGATTGATGGGACGATCCTAATGCGTGGGCTTTGGCTGTCGTGGCGGAGAATGTACGCCTAGGAATAAAAAAAGGAAAATGAGAGATAATATAGAGGTAATGTAGAAATRGTGAAATATATCCCCTAAAACAGTYCCACCCAGTATCGTACCCAGACTCCTCCCGCACCCTCCCATCGTCAGCGTGGTCTTACCAGGCGCGTCCSAGGCAMTGACGACAGGAAGKCGCCGGAAGACTCYGGGTACGATATTGAGCCCCATCACGCACTGCAAAACAAACTCGACCCAGTATTTTCCTCAACCCCGGCATGGCTAATACGTTTAATCACATGATATATTCGGTGTCGTATGTGAATCATGTTGTTTGTTGGGTGCTTCCTGTGCTTCGAGGATCGATCCAGTTTTCCTACCTCCATAAGAATCAACTTTGAAATCAGTTCCAATAAGCCTGAAGCGAGATGACGTTTCACCCCTGTCTCTAGACCATAATCCTTTTCACATTGTTTTTGTTCTTTCATTATACGTATTGTTCCTGTATTCTCTAAGGAATCAAAAATTTTAATATGAAAGAATTTTAAAAACTATTATGGTATAGAGTCGGGGGTGAAACGTCATCTCGCTTCAGGCTTATTAGATTTCAGTGGATGAAGGGCTACACTGTAGAGATGCCATTGTTAAATAACATTATTTATTTATTTTCAGTGGATTTGGTTGTTGGTTCTCTACTGTGCTTCGAGGCTTTTTCTCCGGTTTTCTTCTGTTTGTTTTTAGACCCCTTCCTCAATATAATAGTGCAATTCTGTACCTTGTATCATAAGCCACRATAAACGTACATCCAAAGGAGGCAAGAAACAAGTAGTGTAGGATACACGCAGTGATGTGACAGAAGAGTGGCTTGTCTGTATCGCCTGAACCAAGCAAATACCAAAATTGCGCAAGAAAGAGAGAAACTGACAGGCTGATCAGGTTTTTACCGGGCAGCGGTTCACGAAGATCGCGTAGTATCCCGTGAGCCAACAGGACCAGGAATAGACACAATATGGAAATGGTGAAACCAACAATCGTCATGTAACGACGGATATTTGTGTGAATGCTTACTGGAAGCAGCTTGCTTTTAACTGAAATAAATTAACCAGGAGAGTGGGAAACATTACTGACAATATTAATGCAAAGATACATTATATAAGCCATGGTAATAAGCGTTGTATTTGTAAACTACTACGGTAATGATGATTGATTATATTGATGATGATGATGATGATGATGATAATGATAATAATGATTATGATGATAATGATGGTGATGATAATAATTATGATCATTATCCAAAATATCGTTTTTTATTTTTGCATTCTATCAAAATTAACAATTGTCTTCATAACACTTCTCTTCATAACACTTCTCTTCATAACACTTCTCTTCATAACACTTCTCTTCATAACACTTCTCTTCATAACACTTCTCTTCATAACACTTCTCTCGAGTTCTGCCAATCCAGAGTGTTTTATAACTGCACCCAGCACTCGAGCGTGCGTTTTCTATTTCTTCATTATTACATACATTTACTTACTTAACGTTTCATTCGTTTTTGAGCTCGTGTTGTTTGTTGTAAATGTTACTGAATAATTTGTACAAATCCAAGGAGTATTCTTGACCATATCATACTCTCCTTCTGCATACTGTTGACCAGTAGGCTTGAACAACAGGGTCTTGTTTTTAAACATGACATACTCATCTTCCTTAACTGCTAACATCACTTTGTCACACTGGAATCCAAAATAAGACCTGCAAAACATATATAGCATACTGAACCCCTTCTSATTAATGACTCATATATAAATCTTGGATTTTTGATTGGTTGGGAGGGCGTGCTATATAAGATATATACACTGCAGCGCGCGCTCCTGCTTTCTGTATCTTTATTTCTAGAGCTAGGTTTAGTCAGGCCCCAAAGTTAGTTCCAAATCCTTTACAATCATTGACCAAATAAAGAAGGATTATTGACGTTTTGAATCACATGACAAGTCCCCTCACCTGCATACGATCGCAGTAGCGTTTGCAAATGTTAAATTCTTTGCTTCTTTTACTCCAACCAGGTAGTACTGCTTAACTGAGTAAGAAACTTGTGTTCCATTAGTGGAATTGACAATTATCCTTTCATTGTGAGGAATAATTCTGTATGTACCCGATGGATAGACCTATGAGGCAATAAAAGAATAAACCGATTAGGAATATAAAACGGCGCRCGCGTCTATACACTCTATACACTATGACATAAGCACGCTGGGAGCAGTAGAGCACGAGAGAAGTCGTACAGAAACATGAAGCAAAACCAATATACAGAGGCCGATATAATTGAAACAAAGCGTTGGAGCTACGCGTGTTTTCTGTTGTTGTCTCAAGCGTTTCTACCAATCAGAGCCCGCGTAGTATCTCAATCGAATATCAGGACTAGTATGCAAGGTTGGATCCAGGGGGGAGGGGGGAGGGGGCTGAGTGGCTAGTCACCCCGCCTAAGGACAAAAAAATAATAAATCTAAAGACGCTAGCTATTTGATGCTTTTGTAAGTATCAGCCACCCCCTCAAAATTGTACTGGACCCGCCCGTGCTCTAATAATGATCTCAGGAATTCCTCATCACATTAATAATAATATTACTTATTAATAAATATTAACCTACCTSACGCTGTACACAAGATAACCTTCTGGTAGTGACCTTTAAAACAAGCCACAGACGTTGAGCTACTTCCATTTTAAACTGGTTTTTAAAATTGATYAATGCATCGAGCTGCATTCCCTTTGAACTGTTGCTGTTCTCTTTGCTGTTGTTTGTGTAACGCGCATGAAGGTCGAATACAGCACGGATAGTCCGATCCTCTATCTTGATACTCGACACCTCAACTTGACTTGGCAATAGCCCAACGAATTCTGTGSTTAACGTGTCAACGAAGTCTGTGTGAGAAATGTTTTGGGGTTGTTGACCATTCACTGGAAATAACCACATCATAACACGATATTTGTCTTTAATTGACTTGGTTGGTCCAGGCTGCATGGCGGGGCGACAGATCTCTAAATGTTTGTCAAAAGCCTCRCCCTAAAAACAAGGAATGAATGAATACCTCAATACATCAAAGTGTTCATTTGTGAAAGGATTTTTCAAACGAGACATGTCACCAAACAAATCACTACGTAGCTATGATTGTTGAAATAATTTTRGCTTTGCACGAATCTGTGAAGAACTAAATAAACTTAAATCCGAGTTGTTTCGTATCATTTGAATCTTGTTGTGAAAGAAATCAGCAAAAMTATTTGCCAGTTTCTTGGTAGATGGGAGTAGGATAACATTTTTCAGTATATCCCGGTGGAGAAGCGTATCTACAGTGTTGAACAAAATCTTCTGGTTGCCCTTGTTTTCAGTTATGATGTTTGAAAAATATCTAGCCTTGGTACATTTAATGAGGCTGTTTACTACTTTGCATTGCTCCTTGTATAGTTCCCTATCGATAACTAATCGTGATTTCGCCAGCGCCGTTCTAGTTTCCGTTTTTCTTTATCAATACTTTCATCATTACAGATAGCTGAAGGCCTTAGTGTGATTGTTCGACACTTATCTGGTGCATGGGTTTCTAGTACTTTCTCAAGTTCTCTTTCATAGTTTCCCACTAATGTTGGCAAGTCAGTAGTAGCATCATCTAGTAATAGGTTGGACTTCTTAAAGATCGTCACGTAAATTGTTTATATTGATAGAGCGTAGTTTTCGGTACTTAATTTCACGGCGTTCCATAATGGGCTTAATAAATTTCAAGTTGCAGTCCACGGCTAGATGATCTGACAGTGCARGATCTTTAATGTCAATGTTATCCACCAGGTTATCACTAGATCGAGTTATTATCAGATCAAGGGTGTGCTCCTTTTCGTGAGTGGGTGCGTCGACGTGTTGTTTCAATTTAAAAGACTCAAGTATGTGGAAAAATTTGTTAGCGTCTGCATTATTTTATTTTATTATTTTATAGATGAAAATTTAGATCACCCAMAATCAACAAACTTTCTGGCGTTAGGACAAGTTGTTCCACTAGTGATGAAAAGTCATCAAAAAATGCATTGCTTCTCAAGCGATCTGTCTTGAAGGTGGCGCTCTGTAGATCACAACAATTCTAATGCTGCTAGTTTTAAGTTTCGTAACCACATTCATGTATTCAAAGGAATCAAGCTTTTTCAATTGTTGTTTTTTAGCTTGGAAACACTGTTTCAAGACCAACTCACCACCTTTGGTATTTTTCTTTGGAACATGGTGAAAAATATAACCTCTTAGAAAAAAGTTCTCTAATAGAATAATAGACCCCTTCACAGTTCCCTGCGCCATCTTGAAAGGTAGCCGTGCCTTTGCATCGAAGCGGGACGAACGGTGGGCTTGCAATGATAGAGACATGTAACTTGCAATGATAGAGACATGTAACTAATTGTCCAAGGTGTTAAAAAAGGTCTCTCTATCATTGCAAGCTCACCGTTCGTCTCGCTTCGATGCAAAGGCATGGCTACCTTTCAAGATGGCGYAGRGAACTGTGARGGGGACTATTGTCATTAYCACATTATTGTCAAAGCAAGAAAGTCCAAGTTTTGGTCAACTATATCGTCTTTTATTGCGTGTGCTTTGTTATTTATAGATCGTACGTTCCACAGGCAGAAATCTAAACGTTTTGTGGGAGTCAATTGAAAATTCGGTCTCGTAAATTAACCTTTATAAGGTTTGATTGCAGACGCTCTCGAGTTTTCCTTTGCAAATTTTCGGGGCGATTTGTTGTCCAGACAGGGATTGCATGCGAGTGTCCAAAACTCGGACCTGGAAGAGGGTGTACATCACCGCTGAGTTCGATCGTTAAAGCTTTCAAGTTGAATGCTGCGTCGGAATTTGAATAATATGCAATGAACCATTTTTTGTTTTGATTTTCCACACTACTGATCTTTTAGTCATATAAATAAGCGCAATATCAATGCATGGTTTCAAAACAATCGGCGACAAAGAATGGTCCCGATAGACTGTTTTAATTGCATATTAATTTCATAACGGTTATGGTYAACTGAATTCATCCAGTTCCTTGAAAATAAACTAGTGTAAAAATCTGATGAAAAAATATCCTGAAGACCATTTTGACAGCAGTAATTGTTGCTCATTGACTTTTAAAATGTCATGGGTATGATTTTCTGGCATTTCGGCTTCAGAAAGAGCTGGAAAAGCAGAAAGAAAACTGACACCAAATTCCTGTGTCTATTCATTATGCAATGAAAACAAGTATATCAAAAACTATGGGATAAGATCCCCGATTTTTTTTCGATTTGCAAAAATTCTGTAAATAAAATGAATATCGATATATCGGGTGCATTATGGGTAATTTTCAATTTAAAAAACGTTTTAATACAGGTTAAATACAATGTTTTCGATGAAATATAATCCTAGTGTACATTGTGAGCATTAATACTAGATATTGGGCTTTTGGTTGAAAATCGTTATAATTAAAAAAACTGGATATCTGGAAATTAGTYTATATGGATATATAGATGTACTTGACTTTTGCAGAATTTTTGCAAATCGCTGTATATATGTTCTATATATATATATATAGAATAGTGATGGGTACAGTAAATAAACTAAGGCATATAGAATTTTCACTACAGCGCTGTTTCAAGAGAGCCGCAAGGCTTTATTCTCTTTAATACTCATCGTGTATTCTTTGTTTGTAGGTAAAGGAATATTCTTTGTCGAGCACCCGAAGTTTACTTTTTCCATGACGACTTAGAGATAAAGAGTGCTCAACTTTGTTGAGGAGCAAATCATATTATATTATACATATATATATATATATCATAGTTATTCTTACCTTCAAACATTTAATAAGGTTTTTTGGCTTGGTCAATTGAGCTTTTCCCGCATCGTCGTGCTTGAAATTCATAACRACCTCAAAGGACTTTGGGGTAAAAACATCTTTGGGGGTTGACCGTGGTCCACACATAGCGTCATTAGGGTTGAGACCGTGGCAAGCCATACAGTGGACATTTCGATAGTTTCGGTCTGCTTCTGAGCTGAAAACAACAGCAGTAGGACCGCTCTCACATCCTTCTTCATCTTCCTTCGAAGCACCAGAAGGACATTTGTTTTTTGTTGGGAAACAAAACCTTCTTTGATAACTTTTATCGATTTCGAAATCTATGTTCCCGCAGTACTTCAATATGTATTCCAGGTCGAGCGTAGAATTGCTATCTTTGGGCGGCAAGATGTTGCATCTGATTCGAATTTGGCTAGGGAAAAGTCCAAAATCAGTGTTAGCCCCATGGCACATTGCACAAAACTTGTTCTTAAATATGAGTCCGCTTTTATCTAAATGTTGTACTGGAATCATCTCTCCTAACCGGTCAGCTCTTAAGCTTTCATTTGATAGGCATTTATCTCTTATTTCCTTGTTCTTGTAGGAGGATGGGCAGCTCTCTACCATCCACATTGATGGTTCGGCAATATTCAAAAGACGACAAACAAATACAGGGTCATCACTGGACWGTGAAGGTAATGATTGATTCCCACAGGCCTTTCTATAATCTGCGCAACAGTCTTGGTATTTGTTGCAGGCTGGATCACAGTGGCAATGKGGTGCAATAGACCGCTCTTCTTTACCAGTATCCCACTCTGTTTTCGTACTACATCGGCCCTGACATGAATATACGGAAGAACATTTTTTTGATGATGTCCTGGCATCATAAGAARACCCGCTCGAGATGGCGGCAGCGCGACTGAAGTTAGAACTGCCATCCACAGAACGTACTAATAAAACGGCTCCAAGAAGGATTAACTGTTTTGTAACTCGATAAATTTTCATCGACGCCATTTGAAAGCATTCAACAACTAACTGTCGATGACGACTACCGCTACTTATATAGTATACTTGAAAAAGATTTCACACGGGCCAATGACTCAGACAGACTAATTACGCAAAATGGAATTCGAACTGGATGCTCTCACGTCGAGACCCGGTGCATGTCCCAGCGCACCAACTACTGTTGAGAATTCAACATATGAAACAGCATGAACAACTGCGCAACAAAGTAAAACCACTTTTCTTCGATCTTTTCATTCTATTCTTTTACTTTTCCMTCAACGAAAATGAAAAAAGCTCCTAATTTCTCTTGTTTCCATTGATTTATAAAGCAGACTGAATTTTATTCTTGTTATTAGTTGGGAATTACAAACGTCAGAAGTCTGTTTAAACAGAAATAACTTAATACTTTTTCTGTCATTTAAAAATATTAGGATTTTCCGCCTTTAAACGAGTGACAAATTAGTTTGAATTACTCTTCTAGTTTAACGTCAATATTGAGCGGAACAAAACATCTCGGGCGCGAACACGACTTTCTCCCAATTAACATGAAACTCTAAAATAGGTCTTTTGATAAAATGCAACAGTGAATAAACTAATGAGAAATTARAACAAGCACAGGACCCATGAAAACACAGGAAGTAAGAAATGAGAATGATAATAATATGAGAATGGCGCAGATGGAATACAAGACCAGTGCAAGATAGAAGCGATTCATTAACAAAGCGAAGAAGCCCAGGAGAACGCAATGTGATAACTGATGATAACTGTTGACACGAAAAGAAATGCCGCATGACAAATATTTAATAACCTTGGGTTATCTAGTTCAGTGATACACGGGATTACTCCTTCACTAATTTAATATCATCTATTTTATTAGCAAAACAAAAAAGAATTAAATTTCTAATCCCSATCTATCCCACATCAAAAATAATCACTTTAGAGTTTTCTTGGTTTTTTAGTACTTCAATTTAAGTTTTATTTTAGTAAAGAAAAAGTATTTTGCTGTCAATATTGTTGTTGTATCTTTTTCTTTTTTGGCAGATCATTTCGCTACTTAACACACAGAGAAGGACGTAATTATGCGAGTTTTATCAGTTTAAGATCGTGAGCTAGCATTGAATGAAATATCGTGCTCCTGAACCGCCTTTATGCAAGTAATTTAGATGTCATCAAAAATGTTAAAACCTGTTAAGAAAGCCGAAAGTAATAACAAGATCCAAGATAGTTTAAAATTGGAAGAGGAAGTTCGTACTAGAACTACTATAATAGGATTTTGTAGTGTCTGTGAATTACAAAATAATGTTTTCAAATGTGTATGGAACAGAGTTAAAATTAAAGACATTAGTTGTTTGTCGCCGTTCAAGTACGTACTCGAAGTTTGTCTACAAAGTCTGCTGAATTAGTACATGATCGCTTGATTACGATTATCATGCAGTGATGCATTAAAGAAAACACAGTCGTTAAACCCAGTAATGTCAATAAACGGTTTTCATGATTCTTATTGAATACTTGAAAGTAACTTAGAAACGCCGAAATCAAATGTGCGCTATCAGATTCCGTGCTTCTTAAGAATGGTTAACGAGATTATAATAGAAATTYCGTTAATTTTCCTCTTTAGTTTTTGATATGAATATAATAAATTTACATCTAGGAAAAATATATATAACGAAACAAATAAATAAACTAATTAAAATTAAATTAAAAGAAAGAAAGAAAGAAAGAAAGAAAGAAAGAAAAAGATGGTTCAGAATGGTTCAGAATCAAATAGTCTGGATAGAAATAGCCGGGCCTAGCGTGTTAATAGCTTGCTAATAATAAAACTGTCGTCTATCTGTGGGAGACTTAGTAGAACCATATGATGGTATTTCTTTGTTGGAGGGGATTTTTCGGGTAACTCTTCTTTTTTTCTCAGTTTGCCGAGAAAAACATGCTTAGCCCGACTCAACCTGTATGTTTTAGCAAATATCTTAGTTAAGTTAACCAGTTTAAAAAATACTTTTATGGCGAAAAATGACGACACTGAAACCCGAACATCACGCAGTTGACGAAATAAATAACAACATAAAATGTTCGTTTGTAAAACACAATGATAGCTGCGTCATAACAATTGAAGTACACACTAACCCGGTTTACGATAAATAAGAACAGTCTATGAACAATTTCTTAGAGAGCTAAGTACATGCGCGTCAACAGCGGAGTAGCTACGCCGGCCCTTGTACAAACAGTGATATAAAACGTGTTCTTTGGGTAAACTACTCGCCTTAAGCAAAAGTAAAGTATTATTAAACTGAGTATGGCGGTGTTATACTCTTGAATTAGACATCATTTCCACTCGTTAGTAATGCTAAATATGGTAAAGATAATCTTGTGAACACTCAATATAAGTGTCTCCTTTACCACGCAAGTACCGCCATTTACTTTCCTCTCATATTTTGGCATTTAATTGGCAATTGGCATTTAGTTGGCAGTTCAATAGATTATTTAAAAAACAAAGACATTAGGCAAGCATGTCGGCCAGAGCTTTAGGTTTTAATATTGAAAAAATATTTTATTTATTAAAGCGTTAACGCAAAGCAAGGATATTTTGAAATATTTTCTATTAGTGATTCATTAGGACAACGGCGAAATTCGGACGAACAAACTTACAAGTTTACTTTCAGCAGATAATTTTCACAGCCGATCGCAGTTGATCTTAGTTTACATGGGTTATTATTGTAACTTKAAGTAAAAATAATAAAATGTTAAACAGAATGYAATGTTTGACCGAATCTTTAAGCTATTTTTAGAATCAGTGCRCTGCGCTATTAGGTCCTACTCATCACAAAATGTACCTTATTTTCATAGGCCTAGTCACACGCCAAT
>NW_022261217.1:98822-122859 GCF_009602425.1 Actinia tenebrosa | reverse complement strand
CCACGCCGGTATTTGCTTTCACTGAGATCATTGGACTAGCATTCTCGTCTCCAGTTTCTGTACTAATGACTCCGTGTAGACACTTTTAGGGACCATAGCAACAGATTGTTTGAGAGAAACAACGTGACGTCCACTTACCATAGAAGCAATATCCAATGCGAGAATAAATAATGGATCTGTATCTTCCAAGGGAACTATACATACCACGTGACAGAGGTCATCAAACATACGGGCTATGACGTCACCTGATAAACACTGTGAAACGTGAAACCACAAAAACACTGATTAGAAAAGGCACGTTCAGTTGGTCAACCCTCGGGAGGCTTTCCTTATTATTGTTTAATAATCGCTGATAAAAATGGATAGATGCGTAACGTATTGCTACCCCAGTGGGATCAATCTCCTTAGMGTTGGTCGTACGTGACCTTGCCCACCTTATCAAGACCAGGATCAGTGAGGAGTACTTGACACATTTGTTTGATTGTAGATACGTAGAGTTTGATCACGTTGCCTAACATGACTGTGTTTGGCTTCAGTAGGAGCTTGAAGACTTGATGTAGTATGCTTGACATAACGACAATACCATTAAGGTTGGCGGGAAGGTCTAGATGATGTGAAGAGGCACTGTTAGACACTCATTAACACTCAACTTACAGTTAATAGAAAGGAATGTCTAGGGATTATAAACTGTCTATGAAGACACAGAACGTTTCCAGGGGCAGTTCTAGGGTAGGGTCTTAGGCAAGGAGGTTCACCAGATACGAGTGAAAAGGAATGAAAGGAATGTGTTCTTAATAATACTCTATCGTGCACATTCAAGGCGTTCTCGTTCAGGAATGGGAAGAATGTCAAGGTGGTGGTGCATGGGCCCCAGGATTTTAATCCATAGTTTAATTCTGTTTTATTAAAGCAAAACAGAATAAAGCTTATTCATTGTGTTGGGATTTTCCCCCGTTAAAAATCACGTGTCATTCCCTAGAGAATAAGATTATTTTTCAGTCGAATGAAATCCATATTCATGTGTCTTCTCATGCGTAACCGTTTACAAAGTAATAATACTCTAGAGAATGACATGTGGTCTGTGATGGGAAATATTCCATCATGACGAATAAGGTGAGTTACATACCAGGCAACGATGAGAGCGGAGTCTTGTCGTGAACAGAGAAGAGCTGCAGTGAGATAACGGAAAAAAACATGACTCAACTAGCTTCCTACAAGTTTCACATGTGAAAGCAGGTTAATATAAGTATTCCATGTACCTCTAAAGATATTTGGACCTTTCGAATCAGGATCGTACATAGAGAGACGATCCTGCTCATCTCTGACCACGTGATGAACGTCATTACCTGCACAACAAAAAAATAAAATAAACAAAAGCAAAACAAACAAACAAATAAATTAATAAATCGTCCTTGTTTTACGAGGGTAGCACTTAATAGCCAGTGGCTAACGAATGTGTGGCCCTCGTTCCATGATCGAATTAGAAGTTGATTTTTGTGGAGGGAGAAAAACTTGAGAATGACAGGAAAGCTCCTGAAGCACATGACGGAAACAACAAGCAACTGCAGCGGGAACTGTATTCGCATATGATGGCAAGTCCAGGGATGAAACCCAGTAGCACATTAAAAAAGAATCAATCATTAACAACTTATTAACCTGGCTTAGTTTTCTAATGACTTGTTCTTTTAAGCTGATATCCACTGACGACCAACTTTTTTTCTCAAGTGCATCGATCATTTGGGATGAGATTGTATCTGATRTAACACAGCATTCAAACAGACAATCAACCACATCTGAAACGTTAAGAAAGAAAACAATAAGAGAGCAGGCAGAAGAATTAATAATGAAATGATTCATAGTTAAAAAAATAGCAATAAAAGGATAATATTAATAAGGAAAACAAGATTTATGGGAAAGTAAAAACCAACGTACACAGTTTACACAAAATAAGACTGCTTAAAAATGACTCATTGACTCCGACGAAGGACTAACGTCCGAAACGTCAGTTACTATTTTCACTACGGTGTATAACTTATCATTCTACGATAACTGCTTAAAAATGAGAAAGCTTAACTTCACAATTTTGATGCTCTCCAAGGACAGGACTCACTTCACTTGTATTRACAAGAGCTTCCTAAATATCGATTGGCTCCCACAACACAATGCTTGGGACTCTATTTTAAGCAGTAATATAGGTCCTATGAGCAATCCTTGCGCATTCCCTGCAATGTTTTCTAAATAATGYGTGCTTTCATTTAGCCAGGACTTACTATAATCAGACCCATTCACACATGGAGTCCAGGATTCAGTTGGTAGATCACAGAATTCTATAACACACTTTGGGATGGAATACTGACGTTTGGTAGGCAAGAGTTCAAGTAGAGGTTTGACATAAAGAACTGCTGTCCAGCCTGAAACAATGAGAAACAAAAATATATTATTATCTCTCTGTTAAAAAATAACGCCCTCGTTTTGTTGGTTTGATGTGCCAGTGGCTAAAAGGCATTTAGTTCTACTGTTGTTTCATGAATGAATTGGAAGTTCGAAGTTGAATTTCGTGGAGAGAGAATAACTGAATAATAACGCTTTTTGAAGCTACAAGAATCTCTATGAGAATCTCTACAAGAATCTGTAAAAGAATCTCTACTCACTTATGATGGCCCAAGATCACAGCCACAAGAGGTGGCCCATTAGCAGCACACACCACTCATGCTTAATTCTTTGCACCCATTTACCATCAAAAGTGGTAGGGTAGCATTTGGCTTAAGGCTCAATTAACCGCACTGCTCTTATTTGTTGCTATCGCTCATCTATCATAAAGGCCATGGTAAGGGCTATGGCTAAATTTCCCCCTCCCCCCTCCCCCTCAATTTTATATGATTTGATCTTTTACCTATAGTAAGTAACTTGTTATGTAACCACTCCAAAGGGTGAATGAGTCCTGTAGGTGTACGTTGAAACATACTGTGCATTACATGAATTGATTCTTCAAGGTTGACAAGCACTAGGCTTCTTARCTCCACTACATTCATTGGATTAGAACCCATCTCTTCCCAGTCTACCTTGCAGTCACTAAGCAGTCTACAGAGTGCAAGCACTATTGGAATAAGGTATCTCAAGACAAATGCTTTTTCTGTCTGATTCTTGAGATCAATAGTATTCATTGTTGTCTTCAAGAGCTTAAGAGCAGTCTTCGTAGGTAYTGGCTTCTTGTTTCCATGGAGATTCATGAAAGGGAGAATACAAGAAGTGTAGAGATTGGACTTTTCCAATAGAGGTTGACTTGTTCCTGGTAAGTGGGCATTTCTGTACCTCTAAAGACACAAGTTTGATAATACTTTAAATACTGTAATAAAAAGAGTCCTAGGTGTACTAAAATGTATTGAATTTCATGTATATAAAACTAAAAAATCATTACAAAAACTTATCAACGGAAAGACTGGTATTTTCCTCAAAAAGTGTGAAAATTGCTGTATAATTTGACTCCTGTTACTCTGACTATTCTTTACCTGTAGCAGCATCTGTACGAGTTTCATCAAGTTATTTTCTTCTTGTTTGCTTGGTAGTTCTGTTGCTATCGATGCTAATATTTCACACAACAATGGGATGGTTGTACCATTTGAACACAGAAAACAAAGAACTGGTATCTCTTGAAATATCTGATGAGGAAACAGAAAAAATAAATCATGAATTGTTGACTTATATAAAAACCATACAAATTCATTGTAGTTCTCAGTACAATTTTCTTGCACTCTTTTGCAAAGCAGGTTGTATGCTCAGTATGCATCAGCAACCATGCTCAGGTCACTAATAAAGCACAGTTCTCAACCAATCAGAGCATATATATTATCTAAGCTACATATATGAATAATATGACTAATTTWAGAGTGATTTTAATGTTTCAGTGACCTCAAAAACTTCCAGGTATCTGGGAATTTTTTTTCTTACATTAATTCAAAAAAATACTACAGTAAATTAAACTATTGACTGTTGGTGGACCAAACTCCTGCCATATACACACAAAATGGAGCTATCTGGGCGCTTATAATATGGGAAGTACTTTAAATATCAACTTCTAGATTCTAATTCGATCTCTGGGCTTTAACTTAGCTTGGAGCCTAGCTCTGTTGTGATTGTCCCACGCTGTGACACAACAGTGAAAAGCTTTGTAGATATTCCAATAGTAAATAAGTATCAGAATTACCTTCACAATAGTTGTTGTCTGTCCATATTGAACACCTAGTTGCARTGCCTTATAGAGTGTAATATATGGAGACAAAAAAGACAATTGCTTGATACTTCTCACTTGTCTCTTGAAAGCAGACACTAAACTGCTGTCAACAAGTTTGTTGAATAGAACTTGTAGATCATCCTGCAGCTTTTTCTTATCTTTCTGAAGTTGAGTTGGATGGAAGAAAACAGAGTCACAAGTGACATCAAGAGCAGACACTAATGACATTGAGAATGCATATTTTATGAGCTCTTCCTGGTCTGGCATGGACAGATCATTGAACAGGGCAATAACCAGCTAGAAAAAAATTAAAACATTTTTAATAGTACACTATGATTATAAATCACAAACGATAAGGCCACAAAATAGTTTGTTTCCTGTTGCATGAGCAAAATAATTGGGGTCGGTAGGTCGGATTATTTTTACTGATACAAGAGTGGAAATGAGCTTACTGGGAACCCTGTGGTGCATTTGGGAATGAAAAAATYTCTAGGGTCRGCAAAAATCAGCAAGAAAATTAGGGATGGTTGCACCACAGGAAACACTTATTTTTTTTGTTTGGCCTAATATAGTTTCCTAATCTAGCCCATTTCCAAGATAAGCTTTGCTTGCCATGCAAAAAGATTTCAGYATATGGTTGTGTGATAAATTAAATTTATTCTTTTTCTCTTTTTAACGAATCACTCAGCATCATGCATGAAGCCTCACAATGAAACCTTTGTGTGTGCACGCAAAACATATCTCGGCAGTGAGCAATATTATTTATTGCTAAAAACGCTATTCATGAACAGTTAACTTGACATTGTTAGGCTGCATGGAACTGACAATACTATGCTGAGTTTTATGGAAGGCAAAAAAACCCCCAGAGAACCCGAAGAAAGCCCTTGCATCATAGTAGGATTCTAACAGCACTTCAAAGAAACTCCATTCACATATGACACCCCTAGTGCGCTCTACAGAACCATGTCATACCTCTTTAATGATATCAAAACCACCATTATCATATTCAGGTGCACTTTCAATGATTTGCCTCTGGACACAAAGAATATCAACCATCATTATTGCCTGATCTTTATGTCCCATCTTTACAACATTGTCTTTTATACATTGAAGCCAGGAAGGATTGTCAAATAGTTCTTCTGTTGTTAATAACCAATTAAGACTGTCTAGAGATCCCTCTAGATTGTGTTTGACTCTCCAGATGGCATCGTCAAGCTGTTCTTCTAATGATCCATGGGTGAACATGAATGTCTTACTAGRCCCTGATATTAAGAAAGAAAAATTAAATTCTAGTTTAATCAAATAACAAAACAAGTATTATCAGTAATTAGATTATTTTCCTATTGATCTATGTCAGTGCGCATGCAGCTATAAACCTAAAGATCAAATTGGAATTTAGTTATTATTGATAGACCTTGTTATCTTACCAACCATTAAACAAAGAAATTATACTTTAGCAAATGACACAACGTCTAAAAAGGGAAAAAGTTTTACCCAAGGTAAAGAAGTCCATTATGTTTTGCGGAGGAAAGAAAACTGTATAACCCAGAGAAACTTTCTTAAATGAAGAGAAAGTAACCTAACAAACTAAGTGTAGGAATCAAATGCAAGACCTCAGAGGTGAGAGGGGAATGCACTATGACTACATACTACACTCTTAAGGGTTAGAGGACCATCCAATATAATTATTATGCACAGAAACTAACCTGACATATCAATTTGTTCATTTTCAAGACTGTTAAGATCAATGCCGTCAGACATAAATCCCTTCTGTTGATTACACAACCACTCACTCTCAGAAGTGGCTGCATTTGCATCAATATACACAGCTAGTCCATTGTAAAATAACCACATTCTTGAATCTTGTGAAGCATTGAATGTAGTAGCATTGATGATAAAACCAAGAACACCATATAGTTTTAATATCCACTGGTGTAGTGGATGCCACAAGGCACTGTCCATCTGTCCTATATCACATTTATTGTCTGTTGTCCAGTTACATATMTCCTTCCATTGATCTGTAAATAATTTCATCAAAACCTTCAAACAATACAAGACATTGGAGTCTGTACACCAGCAAGTCAACTCATTGTCAGCTGATCTTGAGCCATGCTTGTCTTCTATGGTACTGTCAATGTGAACAACTGAGTCTGACTTAACCTCTTCACCACTAACAACCAACCTCTTTCTTTCCATTTCAATTTGATTGACTGAGCAAGTATTTGAATGTTCTTTCATATGACATTGAAACCCTTGAAAGACAAAATCTATCAACCTTTTTATGACATGAAGTTGTTGATTCTTGTCAGTGATATATTCACACAGTGATGTCAAGCCTTCCAAAAGTACCTGAACCAAAGTGGAACAGTTTGTGTGACAAYTTTGCTTTGATGTAAAACTGGGTAGTAAGCAGTCAAACAACAAAGTAAAGAAACCACTGTCTTGGAAAGAAACGGTAGTGGCCACRATATCTTGTAGAACAAATGGTAAAACCTCTTCATGTGTATTGATTAAACACTGAAAAAGAGTTTGGAATAGAGATAATTATTTATAATTTAATCATTAATTAGCTTGATAAAAATAAATGTCTTGTGGCGCATGTGACATCATTGCTGCCATTTTGGTTGACTTTGACAAAACATTCGGCGTTGGTGCCTTTTGTCATGTAAACCATCATCTTTTGTCTTATATTCTCCTGCGAAGGGATGCACACCACCAATACAGTACTATTAACCCCTTTTGAAAGTAGTCAAACCAAGAGCCTTCTAATTAACCTCTGAGGGATTGAAGTGCTACCCTGTTAGTGCATCAAGTTATGGAATAAGTGGGTCAATAAAGGATGGTTTTATGTTTAACTATCGTCTCCTACCATGTACAAACCCCATTTACATCATCTATCTTTTAATAATTTTCTTAAGGCAATGAATATCACAGTGAAGTAGAATATGAAGCTATAATTTTTYACCTCAGCAAGTAACAATTCCCAGCCCATTTCTTCCACAATCAAGACATATAAACCTGTGCCAAACTTTGGTAGGGCTGGAAAACWTTCCAGAAAGCCTGCATCAGTACTGTTGGAGGAACGACAATTGCGCCATGCCTTGTACAGCCAAAGATGGATTTTTCGATGAAGAGCATAGGTTTCTATAGGTAGTACTGTATTTTTTGCTTTTGTGATAGATAATCCTTCRGATATTTCATTAATGGCTCCTTGGATGATCTTCACAACTGCAACAAATTCGTGTTTCTGAAGGCTTTGCTCAAGATTCATCATTTTTCCTGCAAGCAAGAAGGCTGACTGTATGATAACAGTTTCTTGGCAGTACTCCATACCTAAATATTTTATTCTATTCATCTTATATTTTGCAAACTTCTAACTGCACAACCACTATTTCGTCYACCATCTTGTTTGAGAGGAAACACGATGTACTGGGAACTAACACTGTGGGATCCCTGTGGAAACTGTGCCGTCATTTCCGGTATCTTATATATTCAGTYATTCCTGTCATTCCTGCATTTGCTGTTTGAACAGGAAGTTGTGTTTGCCTAATCTTACCTGAAGAGAAATAGAACCTCCAGAGCTCAGGATACAGAATCAAGATTTACCTTGCAAATTCATTGCAATCCAAATTTTCACCCCACAATTTTTGCTAATTAGCTAAGCAAAGAGGGTAGCAAGGGATTCTGGTAGTGGTAGTACATGATGCTATGATGTAAATAGCCTATAGAATACTCTGGTTGACAACACATAGTACAAGGGTGTAGTTGGATGGGGGGGGGGGGCGAGGGGCATGGTGGCTTTTTGGAATTTATATTTGGTAATTTTCATTTGCTTTGCTAAGCTTTGCAAAATCAAAGCGTAAAACACAGAGCCCTTTTTTTTGGTTTGGCATTTCAAGGGGCCCACACAAAATGGCAGATTTTTGAATTTCAGCCCCCCCTTCCCCTTTCAAAAAATTCTGGCTACGCCCCTGTAATAGGCAGTGACATTCATTCAGCTAAATGATACTAAGCAAAAATAATACTGGTACCTATTGCTTCAGCAAAAAAAGACACAAAACTGTGGCATCAASTTTTATTTACAATACATATACACTGTAATGTACTACAAGTTTTGTGACAATCTATTTGCATTTATATGAAACGTTAAATATCTAAAATTATGTTAATGCTATTTAATGATATGGTGATGAATAAAATGCTTCTTCTAATCCATACAGCGTGATAGCAATGTCTTCTTTTAGATTCATCAACTGCTTATCTGTATGCTGTTGCATGTTCGATAGTCTTGTTGTTCTCTCTGAGATACTTTCATTCACAGATGGAAAGTCATTCAAGATCAGAAATTCTTTGATGTCTGAGACAAGTTTCATTAATGATTCTCCAGCTCTGACCTAAAGATATAATTATACCAAGTTGTCAAGTTATCAAATAATAAGTTTCCTAAAAAAGCTTTATTATACTACCATTACCAGAATTCCTTTCACACTTTATTTTGCCCAGTTTGTTAGAGCCTATTATCTTATTATTTTCATRAAGAAATGAAAATTTAATAAGAAAGAAGATTATCAAAGCATATTTCTGGTAACTGTAGTGAAAATATGCCATCAAACAATCGAACACTCACTATGTTTGCAGCTCTAACATTGCATTCATACTGATCTTGTACCACTTGTGTTACACAAGACACTTGCGATTCATCTTCAACCTGTTAAATATCGAAATGATCATTGCATTTTTGTGCATGTTTAGGACGTCTAGCAGGGTTGATAATTTATAAATGAGCGCCTTTGCCTACCTTGGAACATTTTAATATTTCAGTAAAATTATCAAGAATGGACTTCACATCATCCTTTAGCCTTTTAGTGTATGATTTTAACAGAGTTTCTTTGCTTTGAGGCAAAGATCTTGCTTGAGACATATTTTAACAATACTCTTAACACTTTACACCGCGTCCGCCATCTTGAATATCCGCTGGCTGTGATGCATTATGGGATAGTATTCAATTTCCCACAGTGCAAAGCGCGACTTGTCCTCTTCGTCGCCATCTGTAAAAATGGTAAGAACTAAGAGAGAAATATGTGAACTTCATCCAGTTATATCTCGTTCATCGCCTTATTTCGCAAAATATTTTAGTACTCATTTGAAATAAAGATGTTAAAACTTTCCCATCAGTATGTCATTTTGACCGCAAAATCTTTAGACAAGCTGTACTTTTTCACTGATTTGAGTGTTATGGTTATCACGTTAGGATTCACCCAAATCTCGCTAGTGTATTAATGTCTTTGTATTTTATTGCATGTTATATTTTAAGACTTTAGTGTTGAACTCTTGATGTCTGTGGTGAAAGCTTTCATAAGCTTTATTATCATTTCCTTCAATAATCTTTGTGTATATATGGATATATGTTTGTCCCTAATGTGCTGGCTTGTAAACTTTAATAGCTAGTTAGCCCGTTATATCCAATCAATATTAGTATATTGATTGTATATATTGCCTTTATTTCAGCCTAAAACTAAGAGGGTCAAGGTTAAGAAGGTGGCCCCTGCTCCTTATGCAGCAGCCAAGCCAGTACCCAAGAAGACTGTCAATCCACTAATCGAAAAGAGACCAAAGAACTTTGGTATTGGTATGTATGACTTACAATATCAGATAATATCAATATCAATAGCTATAATTAGTCTTTGTGTAGATATGACCCTTTAGCACTAATGCTATAGTATATTTTAATGCATACTACCTACAGCTCACAGCACATGTTGAGACTTATGGAGATAGAAAAACAGATAACCATTGTTGGTGCATAATATCAATTCTGTGGTCATTGATCTTTTACCATTTCCCAGTCTTTTTTGAATAATACTTTATTCTTAAACACAATAAGGGCAATGATGCTGGTAATGCTTAAGTAAAGAACTGTGTGAATTTATGATTATACAATAAGTAGTATTTGATAAGATTTCAAAATTATCAATACGTAGGTGGTGACATTCAGCCAAAAAGGAATCTTGGAAGGTTTGTTAGATGGCCAAAATATGTCAGACTCCAGCGACAAAAAGCCCTTCTTTACCAGCGTTTGAAGGTTCCTCCAGCAATCAACCAGTTTGCGCAGACATTGGACAGACAGGCTGGTAAGAACAAGGGTTGTTTTCTTCATACAATTTGATACTGCAGGGCCATTGAAAAACTGGTATTTGTACATTATCCATGGTAATTGTGGGTTTTCACATGACGTCATCAAAACGTCAAAATCTAAACTATAGATCGTATAAAGGCATTTCTCAAGTATGTTTTAGAAATCAGTGTTATAAGTCACAAGAAAAAATCTCGAGTCATTTCGATGTTTGGTTCCCGAGTTATGAAGGTTGAGTTTGTGTCACACAATACCGTCACGTCTAGCTAAATAGTGATGAAAATATTAAGATAATCTACTGTAGTTGAAAGATTTTCCATTAAACATATTTAAAATATCTATTTAATTATATTTAAGTGAAATATAGTCAAACACATTAAACATTCCATCATTTTAAGCCTTTGGAGTTTCGTCCGCCATGATGGTGTACCAACTTGGAACACCAAGATGGCTGCTCCATACATTTAAACCAACAATTGCCTCATGTTTACTTGCCCATAGTTCCACAACCAAATGCTTTACAGCCWTAAAATTTGGCCAGAATATGTAGTTTGGACCGCTTTACAAGATTATGAAACTTGTATTTCATGATAAATCGAATTTACGCTTTTGAAATTCAAGATGATGTAGGTGAAAATCAAGAATAGTTTATAAAGCTGTGGGGGATAAAGGGTAGTGGTAGCGCACTTGCCTCAGATTTGTAGTCTCAGGTTAGATTCCTGGACTCAGCATCCATGTGAGAGGTTATTGGGTCGCTCCCTTGATACATGTATTTTTCTCTGGAAACTTCAATTTTTTATTCCTTTGCAAAACCCAATTTGATTTTGGTCTGTGGGCTACTCATGCCCTGACTTATGGTAGCGAAGGCCTAAGGTCATTGTAGGATTTGATGCAATTGATGTTTTAGTATGAAGTTTTTTACATTTATTTTGTGCAATAAGATGACATTTTTCCTTTCAGCCACCCAGTTATTTAAGCTTCTGCACAAGTACCGTCCTGAGACAAAGGCGGAAAAGAAAGTCAGGCTCACGGCCAAAGCTGAACAAAAAGCTGAAGGCAAAGATGAAGCTTCTGGCAAGAAACCAGTTGTAGTAAAGTATGGTATCAACCATATCACTGGTCTAGTTGAGAGCAAGAAGGCACAGTTGGTAGTCATTGCACATGATGTTGACCCAATTGAGGTGAATATATTAAGGTTATTCTGTAACACTGTAAAACATTCTATACACCTATTTGTTGTGTACCATAAGTTATGCTAGATTAAATTTCAGCATTGCGATATGAGAACTTTGGATATGTTGTTTCTAGATTGTTGTATGGCTTCCAGCCCTTTGCAGAAAGATGAATGTGCCATATTGTATTGTGAAGAGCAAAGCAAGGTTAGTAAACCACCAGATTTACTCTCCATTATAATAATCATAACATGACCAACTCAGCCAAGATATTTGGGTTTTAAGCTTCTGTTGATCTAAATAATTACTACCCCAAACAAAACCACCCAACTCCTTGAAAATTCTTGAATAAGAATGGGTTTAAAGGACTAAGTCGGTATTAGTATGTAATGTTTAATAAATGAGCAGGAGCGTTTTATCTGCTATAAAACATGAGGCGTAGGCGAGTGGTTTTAGACCCGATAAAACATGATCTGCGAGTTTATTGAACGGCTTAAAAAACTCATGTTTGTTCTCATATTGTACTGAATTCTTTACGAAATGAACCAAGTTTGATAGAGAAAATCCAAGTTAAAGTTTATGCAAATGAAGACAAATCAATATCAGATATAAAACCTCCTTCATGGTCATGATTTTTATTGTTTCCTTCATGGATCATTAATGAGTTTTTAAAAGGTTGACGAAATACTCATTTGATTCCATTTAATGAAAGAATCAAATCAATGTCATACTATCTATTAAGTAGGAAAAAATGTCCAGAGTTTAAACTTKTTTATTTTGTTGTTTTTTTAAGGTTGGGAAAGGTTGTGTACAAGAAAACTGCCACTGCTCTCTGCTTTACTGGTGTCCGTCCAGAGGACAAACACTCCCTAAACAACCTGATAGAGTCTGTCAAGACTAATTATAACGATCRTTTTGATGAGATCAGAAAACACTGGGGAGGTGGAATCATGGGTCCCAAGTCTTTGGCTGCTACTGCTAAGATCGAGAAGGCCAAGCTCAAGGAAATGAAAGTGTAGACATGAAAATAATTGTGCTGAGAAATAAAATCAGAATAACCTTTCTTTGCAGTTGTTGCTTTACCTTAGTTATATAGTGTGAACCCATATCATGAGAATAAAAGAAAAGGACATGACCGCCATGTTGGTTTAAAATAATAGAAGAAACCAAGATAGCTATGATGTCACATGCACAATGACAAAAGGCATGACCACCATGTTGGTAGACAGAAATGGACTAAATCTTTTATTCCAGTGATGCCTTATGGTGGCTATGACATACAGTCCTTTGACTAAATGTTGCCGTTTGATCGGCTTCATCCCTACGCGCCTAGACCCAAAAGGATCATGGGGATAAATAATTCACAGTTCCTAGCTGCCGCATGTGTTATCTAACATTTCTTGAGCTCGCTGTTTTCGATCCCTTTTAATTTGCGAAAACCATGCCTCAAGCATGCAGCGAAGATTAAAACTGGCGAGCAGTTTGGATGACGCAAGTTCTGGGTAATTTACCCATTATCCTTTTCAGTCTAGGCGCGTAGCGATGATCCGATAAATGACGACGTGTGTCTAAAGAAATTGACATCCCACATGGAATGGAGCGAGTATGCATTCAAAGCCATCGGTATGCTGGTCATAGCAAGGGTTTAATCATCTACGGTCTAGGAGCCGACTTAGGCTTAGGCTTCGGCAGAGCTTCCTGATCAGTCTGTAATTCCTCCCTGGGATAGCGGTGTTGAGGTCRAAATCTCTGGCGTAGCCGTAAATGCTTTGCACTGCCATACGACGGTTCAACTCGACGTCTGGAAGTATGGTTAATAATCAATCAATAGAAACTTAAATAATCCAAAATCTAGTCTCTTATTTGATGAATATCAATTTGGAGAGGACAGGTAATAATCCCGAGTGTGCAGACACATTCCAGTCGCTCCACGTAGTGTTCTTTAAACCACACCATGTCTTTATCAAGTTAGAAAAATTATAAATTCTAGCCAAGTTCTAAGAAAATGGCTTTTTGGTTTTCAGAAACCTCATTTATGAGAGTGAGAATAAATAATCCCTTAACCCCAGGGTATGGAGTTAAATTGGAATGATTTGTTGCAAACAGTGTTTAACATAATGTGTAATTAAATGAAATTGATAACCAGGCACAATAATTATTATGTTGTGCTATGATATGCTTTATGTTTGAAAATTTTGCAGGGATGAGTAAATAATTTGTCGAAAATTTGCCAAAGATTTATGGTTTGCATTCTTGTTACATTAAATAAAACACTTTGTTACACATTGCTTTTAACAATTTTATTTCAACAAATGTAATAATTTGATCTTGGTCTTGCTTGATTACRCAGCAGTCTTGCATTAGTTGTTGTCATTGGCTTCTGTAACACAAAACAAAAGTTAATGAAAAGGACCAAATGCCTGATACCACATTTTTAAAACAACACCAAAGGCCTCAGTTATGGTTCTTCATCATTATGAGCTTCAAGAGTAGCAAATATTTTTTAGTCATCATTGACCCTTACATTGAAAAGAAAAAAAGAAAAAAAAAATATTGAATACCTTCATGACAAACCCTGCAAAGTGGAAACTGTCCTAGGTGCTTCTTCACAAACTATAATGAAAGAATCTCAGATCAACAGCAGATATAGATAATGCAACTCAAATCCCAAACAATGGTCATACATCAGATGTTATATTCCAGTATTTTCTGAATCATGTTACTTATAGGAATCATATGTCCCTAACTGATATTCATCATCGTATGGTATCATTAAATATTATATTATTATAATCATATCAAAAACACTTACGACTGTTTCTGGCCACTATGGGTTAAATTATTTCTTTAGCATGTTCCCCTGTAAAATGAAAACATAATTTCAAAACACGCAATAGGAATTTTACATTGCAAAGGACTTATGGTAGTGGTATCAGTAATGTTTGAAGTTAGCTTCATTATATTTCAGATGAACTATGCTTTATAAATACATCATGTACCACAGCACTTGTACATTCAAGTAACATGTTTCAACTTATATTTCAATATTCAACTCATGCAATAGAGGTTTCTGTAACATTCAGAATAAAATAAAGTTAGATAATGTTATGGTTGAATGCTGTATCTAGAATAACTTTAAATAAGTGGTTTCAGTTAGGGGCGAAATTTTGTCATCACTATTGTCAGTGACAATAAATATTTTCTTTAGTCATCACTATTTCCACTGTGCCATTCCAACTTGTACTAAATATTTAAATAATATTCAACTTACATTTCACTGCTCACTTCATGGCAATACAGGTTTCTGTAACATTAAGAATAAAATAAATTTAGAAATCGTAATGGTTGAATGATATCTAGAATAACTTAAAATAAGTGGTTTCAGTTAGGGGCGAAATTTTGTCATCACTAACTATTGTCAGCGACAAGAAATATTTTCTTTAGTCATCACTATTTCCACTGTGCCATTCCAACTTGTACTAAATATTTAAATAATATTCAACTTACATTTCACTGCTCACCTCATGCAATACAGGTTTCTATAACATTAAGAATAAAATAAATTTAGAAATTGCAATGATTGAATGCTGTATCTAGAATAACTTAAAATAAGTGGTTTCAGTTAGGGGGGGAAATTTTATCATCACTATTGTCAGTGACAAGAAATATTTTCTTTAGTCATCATTATTTCCACTTGTACTACATAATAAATATGTTATATGTATAGGAAAGATTACCTTACACTGCAGATCAAAGGGCTGACACAGAGCGAAGTATCCTGCTACTGCCTAAAAAACAAAGTTAAAATAATCAATAAATTGCATTAAAAAAAAACCAATAAGGTCAACA
The DNA here is from genome assembly GCF_009602425.1 of Actinia tenebrosa. The sequence continues at coordinate 107,474 of NW_022261217.1, read as the reverse complement.
TATTGTGCAGTGGTGTCAGTTAGAGCTAATACATAAACTTCATGTATATTCAGAGTGAACTATGCAATGTTCTATCATCATGTACCACTAGCAAAACCAAAATATGCTAAAAAAGACTTTGGCTCACCTTTTAAAACAGATTTCATGTTCTTAGGCAGGAGGCTGTACCCATAAAAAATTGACAACATTAGTCGTTATTAATATAATTTACTTGTGAAACAGAGTAAAAGAATATACGAATATCTCAGCGATCTTGGTGGTATTGCTAATGTTATCATTTCATATCAAATAGCAAATATTATTGATCATCACTGATATCTAGTAAACATGTAGATTTATCATTCCATTATTGTATAGTTAACACCTACCATGATTAATGGTCATGTTATAGAGGTCACCACGAGGCTAGCTGTTATTATCGTTTGTGTTTTTATACCATGATCCATCTTGCCAAAAGAATACTCTGAAAGTAAGCAGTAATGCAATACTTTAGTTTCGCTACTTGAAATAAGAAGAGCAAATCAGAAATGTTTTATCATGCATCAGGCCTATCGATCAACAATCATTATTTTTCATTGCTAATAATGATTTYATCATGTGCATGGGTCATTATTTTCAACTAAATGTCTTCTTTCTGACAGCATTTTTAATGGAGAAGTGGTAKACATTGAATATGCAAATGAGTTAGTTGAAGTAGTTTTTTTAATTTGGTGGATCTCCCTTTTGTTCTTCATTAATATTTAAAAAACATAACTTCTTTTGTTTTCTCCTTTTAGAAAGATAATTTGTGTATGCCATTTATAAGCAAATTTGACAGTATTACATTCTTTTGTCATCCAAAATGGCTGCCGTCACGTGATAAGGTTTACCTCAACATTCTTGGTTAAACTGAACTGCTTAGCCAAATTTCTTGAGAACAAGACCAATGCAATCGATAACAAGATGAATTCTGGAGGAAACATATACAAACACGTTATTACAAGTGCATAATTTATCCAGTAAAGGACGTGCCAGTCCCGGGGCCAGTTCATTTGAAGACGAAATGGTCCAGTGTTGATCAGATACTGCAATCTTTCATAGGATTTACCTCAGAGAGATTCCTATTTGTGTAATTCATCATTTACCCGACCATTTCACCAAAACAATTAAGCTAATCTCTCGTTTTAGAGCTATAAAAGAGGGAAAAGTTCCTACAAGAGATGAATCAAACACGTGGTCCTGCAAGCAAGGTCGCTTGTACAAAGAATTTACAGTTTGTAAGCTTTTTTACACATTATTAACATCAATAAAGTGTATTCAAATGTTTGTATTACTTACAGACATCTCCCAAACTATACTTTCGTTTCTTTATATCAAAGAAAATGGTTTTTTAGACCAAATTTTCAAACTACAAACCTCACTAACCTCAAGACGCCTTCCAACTGATACCACGAGGGGAACCTCGTTTGCATGAATAGAGATTCGGAAAAACGACGACCTTACGAAAATTGGACGAAAGGAGACCGAGGGATCGTCGAAAAGAGCATTTCCGTGCAAACGGTTGATAAAAAAAAATACTAAATTCGTTTTTAAACTTTTAATTTAAGTCAAAGTTACAGTATCTTTACAAGATAAAAATAAGCAATTATCTAATGGTATTTATCGAAGGTATATTTTTGTGTTTTCGCATCGATAATTTCAAACATAGCCATTAATTCGATTTAAAGTTCTATATATTAAATAAAATTTATGAAAACAACGGAATTAAAATAGGTGAGTGATCGTGAGATTGCAGAAATCGTGATATAGCTAGGTAGCAAAGGAGTCTCCTTTCATCTCTGTTTTGCTGATTTTAATAACACGTGATAAGAACTAGCTTTTCTTGCTTTGTGCAATAATATCGTAAAGAAAATAATGATTAAAATGAACAGATAGATAATAACGTAATATCCTTGCAATATTTGGGAAATCTTGCACAGTATTATTTGGTGTCGCACTGTCGGCGTGCCACGACATAATTTAATTGTCCCGGAACATTCGGGATAAAGTCGGGATTCTATGATGTAAGAGATTGTCGTGGACCAATCAGATGGAGACACGGGAGAAGGCTGGACCAATCAGCGTGGGCCACGCGTGGAGGTAAAGTGAATATGAATCACTCAGCGTGTTCTATATCAACCAGTGTTTCATTATTCTTACTAGCATTTACTATCTGTATATACTTTACTGAGGAAAAAGGTGTTCGTAGAATTTTTTWAATATAGAATGAAGTGTTTTTCAGTCTTATTTACTGTGGCTTTGGCCACCAGTGTCCTTTTAGTCAAGGGAGAAGAGAAGAAAGAGGAGAAAAAATCCGAAAAGGAGAAAGTAGGAACAGTTATTGGAATTGATTTAGGAACTACATACTCTTGGTGAGTTGGTCGATTTCCTTTTAATGTTTTCAATGTACTTTACAGTTTGCTATGAAATGGTTTTTCTACAGTTCTTTTACGGTATTTTTCATGAGCTTAATGAGTATAGGCTGCGATCAAACTTCATAAAATAGTCGGTGTATCCACTTCACTTTGTAGTTTTGTCAAAGTTTCCCATAAGCTGAAGTATTCATGCTCCTTTTTTCTTTCTTTAGATTTTTATTGCATTATTATTTCTTTATTCAATGTTTTCCCTAAGTTTCTATTTTCTGATTTCCTAACAGTGTCGGTGTGTTCAAGAACGGACGAGTTGAGATCATTGCCAACGACCAGGGTAATCGTATCACTCCATCCTATGTAGCCTTCACCCCTGAGGGAGAAAGACTTATCGGTGATGGTGCAAAGAATCAGCTCACATCCAACCCAGAAAATACCGTATTCGATGTCAAACGTTTAATCGGTCGTAACTGGGATGATCCCTCAGTAAAGCACGATTTGAAATACTTCCCTTTTAAAGTGGTCGAGAAGAACCAGAAACCCCACGTCCAGGTTTCAACCAGTGCTGGCACAAAGACCTTTGCCGCTGAGGAAATCAGTGCTATGGTTTTGGGAAAGATGAAGGTGAATAGATCTTTTTGTTTACATTTGAATTTGAAAGGAGCCATAAATTAAATCTATTTCGTAATTGACGTGTCGTGTATTGTCAGGTTATTGTTTTGATTGCAGGTCAACTTTTGAAGTTCCCTGCTTGTTTATACTGTAATGACTGGTCAAAAACTTGCTAGTGGCTAATGCTAAAAAAACAAAGGCTCTGACCTGTATATTAATCTGTTTCTTTGTTGCATTTAATAGGAAACAGCTGAAGCCTACCTTGGAAAGAAAGTCACCCATGCTGTAGTAACCGTACCTGCTTACTTCAATGATGCTCAGAGACAAGCCACCAAAGATGCCGGTGTCATTGCTGGTCTTAATGTTATGCGTATCATCAATGAGCCAACTGCTGCAGCTATTGCATATGGAATGGACAAGAAGGAAGGAGAGAAGAACATCCTTGTCTTTGACCTGGGTGGTGGTACCTTTGATGTTTCTCTTCTCACCATCGACAATGGCGTATTTGAAGTGGTTGCAACTAATGGAGACACCCATCTTGGTAAGTTCATTAAGTATGATGCTTGGTTAATCTATTGGAGGGTTTATTTCTTTTCTAGTAGTGCTAGCTTACTGGGAATAATTGGTTAATTTGTTTACTTTTTTCAAATTTTAGGTGGTGAAGATTTTGACCAAAGAGTAATGGAGCATTTCATTAAGCTGTACAAGAAAAAGAAAGGCAAGGACATTCGCAAGGACAACAGAGCTGTTCAAAAGCTTCGTCGTGAGGTTGAAAAGGCAAAGAGAGCCCTTAGTGCACAGCATCAGGCCAGGATTGAAATTGAATCATTCTTCGAGGGAGAAGACTTCTCTGAGATGCTTACAAGAGCACGTTTTGAAGAACTCAACATGGTAAGTCAGTCATGAAATAAATCAATGAACAATGCACACAAAAATCATAATCAAAAATCAYAATATGCAGTAACCACTTCCATGCATAGTTGATGATGGTAGACTTAAGTTTTAATTTTTTTTAATTATTTGTAACAACTTAGTAATTTGACTTGATATGATACTAATATATTAATCTTTTTAACATTTATAGGACCTTTTCAAATCCACACTTAAACCAGTAAAGAAGGTTCTTGAAGATGCTGATCTTAAGAAAAATGAGATCCATGAGATAGTGCTAGTTGGTGGTTCCACTCGCATTCCAAAGGTCCAACAACTTGTCAAGGATTTCTTTAATGGCAAAGAACCAAGCAGAGGAATCAACCCTGATGAAGCTGTGGCATTTGGTGCTGCTGTCCAAGCTGGTGTTCTTGGTGGTGAAGAAGATACTGGTGAAGTTGTTCTTTTGGATGTCAACCCACTTACTATGGGTATTGAGACAGTCGGTGGTGTCATGACTAAGCTCATTTCTCGTAACACTGTCATTCCAACCAAGAAGTCTCAGATCTTCTCCACTGCTGCCGATAACCAGAACACAGTCACTATTCAAGTGTTTGAAGGGGAACGACCAATGACAAAAGACAACCATCTTCTTGGCAAGTTTGACTTGAATGGAATTCCTCCAGCACCACGTGGTGTACCCCAGATTGAAGTTACCTTTGAAATTGATGTAAATGGTATTTTGCGTGTATCTGCCGAGGACAAGGGTACTGGTAACAAAGAGAAGATCACCATCACCAACGACCAAAACCGTCTCACGCCAGAGGATATTGAACGTATGGTTAACGACGCTGAGAAATTTGCTGATGAAGACAAGGCTGTAAAAGAACGTGTTGAAGCCAAGAATGAACTAGAAAGCTATGCTTACTCACTGAAAAACCAAGTTGGAGATAAAGAAAAGTTGGGAGGAAAGCTGTCTGAAGAAGATAAGAAAACAATTACAGATGCTGTAGAAAAAACAATTGCATGGATGGACAAGAATCACGAAGCTTCAACTGAAGATATGAAAAAACAGAAGAAAGAACTTGAGGATGTTGTACAGCCAATTGTTAGTAAATTATACCAAGGTGCTGGAGGCCAACCAGGAGGAGAGGGTGGTGCACCACCTCCAGAAGACAAACCAACAGAAGACAAAGATGAGTTGTAAAGACTGTAAATTAATAGGAACAATACAGACAATCAAGAGGAAGGTCCTCTTCTCTATCATGCAGTACTAGTGTTCTGTAATGATACAATATTGTTGCAGGAAGATGATGTGCCTAAATGCTTAACACTCTCCTGACACCAAAATATTGTGATTCTGAGAAAACACATTTTACATTCTTACGAAAATGTTTTTGTAATAGCGTTAATTACTATTCCTTACTACCCTGCCCTGCTGCACTCAGTGAATTTTGTCAAAAATAAAAGTTATTTATCGTTAGTCCTTGTCTTTTGGATCAAGGACGATGCAAGGTTTTTCTCTAATAAAAAAAWTTAAATTTAAGTTTTGTCCATGTGTTCATTTCAGAGATGATGTGACTATTGGATTTTACTTTGCAAATCAGAATCCAAAAAAATTGAATAATCTAAATTTTCCTTTCAAATTTAATTTTCATCCTCTGCTGCTCTGACAGTTTATTTCTTGCATTTTGTATATGATAAAAAAGCAATATACAATGTGACCCTATATATTCTGAATAAATACTTGTACACATCCAAGATTAGTATAGTTAACTTACACTCCTTTTCTTTAAAGTTTGACCTGCTCTTCAAAAAGTTGAGATTTAGCCCTCTTTCAATCGGACTGTTATCTACCAGTTTTGTCTGTAATCACAGAGTGGAACAATCACGAACGGAACCACAGATCCATGCTGTGGTTCCRTTCGTGATTGTCCCACTCTGTGATTACAGACAAAACTGGTAGATAACAGTCCGATTGAAAGGGGGCTAAATCTCCATTCCTAAGGCCACATTCAACTCAGAATAATTTTCTCCCTATGAATAAAGTTTTTATTTTATATTTGAACGGTTTGAATGGCAGGCAACTAAAWAATACTTTTTGTCTGTTGCAATATATGAGCGGGTCGCACTTCGATGAAAGAGTGTAATTTTTTATGAGTAAAGGCTTCAAGAAATTCACTCTTTTTTTGCACCAGGMTAAAAAGGCATGAAAAAGTATGACCTCTGTCTATGAACAAGTATTTTAAACTATAACAACCATAGCTATACATGTCTGTTAAATTATAATRTATCATACAGTAATGTACAGTAAACTGTAAATACATAGGCTACTTGTGTGCCATCGTGATGCCCAGAAAAAAGTGAAATGCATGGTAAGAACTATTTGTATCTTTATAACATCTTTGCAGAGCTTTCTTGTGCAACMCAGAAATTTTCTCAGATGTGCTAATTAGTGTGGAAGTATCAATGTTCCCCCACAAAAGTGTCAAGGTTTCATTTGTCATCAATTACTGAATGAAATGAGAAGAATGAAACATATAAGATGTCTAAACTTTCTTACTAAACTGCCCAACTAATTTACAATCTTTGTGGTTTTCATAATATGTTATACATGTATGTAATGCAAGAATAAGCCAGGTTTTTCRTGCCCTACACCAGTTCAAGCACCTAAAATAGAGAATAAAAAGTTTTATCAGAAAGGCAAAAGAAAACATTTACAGTGTTTTCATGGATAAAACTAACTAATTATGAGTAATTACCTTGATAATTCCTTGGCTATTTGCTGCAACAATAACATTGGAGCCCTAGAAATAAGTCAGATAATGAAAACTTAGGGCAAAAAGTCAAATTGAAACAATACATGATTATCAATGTGGGATGAGCGGAAATGACTGGCTTGTAATCCCGCAATGAATTTGTGTAGTGAAATGAATTAAGGACATCAGAACAAGATTTAATGATGGATAAAATATTGGTTGACAAATGAAGTAAAACAAAGAGAAAAACATTAATACCGTTCTCCAGCAAACMGCACTAACAAATTCATTAGCATCATCTTCTTTCTTGTCCTTTTCCTGTTGATAAAGCAAAATTTCGAATTTTTCAATGGATTTTAACAAATACTGGCTACTATACATCAAGTACTATAAGGAAGAGGAGAAGGGGGGGGGGGGKGGAGGGAGGGGGGATTAGGTAGTGGAATTATAGCATTATCGCTTTGTTGATAAAATCAAACATAGGTGAAATGGCAACAATGGCTTAAGCCTTGTTCTTGGCCTGTTCTGCACATCAACTTCATAGGGTGCTCTACAGTCCTGCACATTTGTTGYTTTTGAAAGCAAGTTAGAAAATGCTTGCAATAAACACAAAAAAAAGGCTTGCAAGGGAACCTTACCAGCACACTTCGCACAGTGTCAAACTTGAATGTAAGAAGCTGTTTTGATAGTCCTTTATAGTATAAGTATAATGAGTTGTTTTCACTTCCTGTGAAGAATATCCCAAGGCATACAGTACAGTTAAATAGAATAGATTCATTGGAATCAAGRGTGGTGAGGAGGTAGCACACTTGTCTCTCACTTACTGGGGTCTCGGGTTCAATACCTGGACTCGGCATCACATGTGGGTAGAGTTTGTTAGGTCTCTCCCTCAATTCAAGGGTTTTTCTCCTGGGTCTAAATTGTTTGATTCCTTGACTCAGCATCACATGTGAGTAGAGTTTTTTAGGTCTCTCCCTCGATTCTAGTTTTTTTCAATGTTCACCAACATTACTACCTAAACAAAACCTAAGCCAAGAGGTTTTTTCAGGGTATTGATAAGATTAAAATTGAAGGTCTAACTACTAACCGCAGGCCACATAATCTCCATTTGATGCCAATCCAACAAAGTTCTTCTCGTTGATATGTCCCTTAAATGTCCTTAAACAATGGGGCTTGTTAATATTCCAAAGTTTAAGTTGGCTATCAGTTGAACTAAAATAAAATAAAAGATGCCTTGTTTTGATGAACATGTTCAGTGTAATAAATTATGATCATAATTATACATGTATGTAGGAGTATTGGAAAAATACTTACGCAGATACAATTTCAGAAGAGTTGATAAACTTTGTATAAGAGACAGCCTTTCTATGGCCCTTGAATACTGTTATTGGCTTAGATGTGTTYCTCAGRTCATAATAATGAACACAATGATCTGAGGAGAAGAAAATATTGATACTATAATWACACTGWTATAAAAGTTACCAGCTCTAACAAGATTGCTTGATAACAGCAGCAACAACAACAACTACAACAGCAGTAGCAATAGCAATGATACCTGCCGAACCAAATGATAAGTGATATCTGCTCTCTGGGTTAAACTTCACACAGCAAACATTAGCTTTTGCTTCCAAGCAAGAAACAGAATGTTCCATGTTGGTTGACCATAACTTGACTACAAACAAAAACATGACAGTCTTAATCATTATACATGGCATGTGCTCAAACACATGCATAAGACAGGGCTAAAAACAACAGGTGGTCAGTCACTAGCCATGACGACCAGCCAAATTAGTTTTAGCTCAGTTATACTTCCTTTATTCAAGCTCAATGTTACTGGTAATGACCGAATAGGCAAAGATTGGACTGGACAAGTTCGAATTCTGGCCATATATTGTCCAATGACAGATTGTTATTTTTAGTCCTGGCACGGCTTTTCATACATGCGTGAGTAAARTATGTCTTATTGCACTTGCTTTACCTTTAGCATCATCTGATCCTGATGCGAGCAGCTTTGGGTCCACATG
>NW_022261217.1:58081-98159 GCF_009602425.1 Actinia tenebrosa | reverse complement strand
ATATTTCACCACCTTTGAGCAGTGAYCTGCACTGGCCCATTGTCTCAGATTTCAAATTTCCTAACAATAATGTATACTCCACTGGCTTACCTGGAAAGATCTGGTCTTTGTACCAGTAAAGGCATCCCATAACGTTACAGTTCCCTCGTAGTCACTGCTTGCAAGTAARCCCTTATGATAAGAACTCCAGCTTATTGAGCTAGAACAGAAAGAAAAAATGTTTTCATCAGACTGTACTGTATTACAAGAACTGGTTAAAGACTGTTAAAAACCATCTTCCAGTTGGCCATGATTTACTCTACAAATTATAAATAAAAAGGTATGATGGGATGATTATCAATACCTGATTTTGGAATTGCAGACCATCTCATTGACTGGGTAATGGATATCCACAACATCTCTAATAACAGTCCCATACTCAAAGACCTTATTTGTAAAGGAAAAATATTAATTAATATGTATTACTACATTACATGTATTTCTTAAATGAATATATTTTTGATAATAAATAATTTGTACACTTACCTTTATTTTTTTAGTGACACCAGCAATAGCAAAGTAGTCAAAATCTCTGTCAAATTCAATGCTAAGAAAAAAGAAAAGTTATAAAATCAATCAAATTTCATTTTAAAAGCCTTAACCAATGTAGGCTATGAAATACCTACCTTGACACAATACTTGAACCATTATAGATATCACTAGCATAACTTAACGTSGCTAGTGGTCTAAAGCTGGAAAACTTGGTAAATTTAGCAAGACTTTCTGTGAATTGTTCAAGAGCATCGGAMGATGTGTCGACAGCTATAAAAGAGAAGACGTCTGTCAATCTTTTGCTAAATATATATCATACATTGAAWAAAGTCAATGATCATACTGGAAATGTCTCCTTGTCTCATAGCRAAGTAGCACTTTTCAAGATCATCAAAATGTTGATGTATTCTCTTCCTCCTTGCTGCTAAACTTGTGCTGCACCACAGCCGTTTGGCTCCCTGTCAATCATAAATCAAGACACTTTGTAACACTGGCAACCAACAGATTAGATTGAATATGACTTTGAAAAACTCATAGTGCAATTATTAATGTGATATGTTCAGTTACAGTGACAGTGTTGCGTGACTTTGTATTTTAAGCTCTCTGATTGGWTCAAAGAATGTTGCCATTGGTGACAGTGGTGTGTGCTGTACATGTATAGATCATAGACTAGTACTTACGTGCTGACTTCCATTGAATCCATCTTGTGGATCATCTTCTGTAGCTTTATCACATGAATTAAGCTCAACAGAACTAGAAAACAACATGGAAAATACTAGATGTTATCTTTCTTTAGATGTGAGATTGAATTGCTCTAGCAAGAGATATATATGATATCCAATGGTTAGTTATAAAATTCAAGCCATTATTACATCCACACTATGAATGAGCTAATGATTTGGTCCAATCACATACCTTCCTTTGTGTTCCACATCTGAACTGACAGACACTGGAGCATTCTTAGCTGTTGGTGTTGTAGGCACTGCATGATCCTTTGAAATCATTTGAGATTATTAATATTTATTAGTGTTCATACAGTATAACCCTGGCATCAAAGTGGCAGTAAAATCATTTGAGATTATTATTTATTAGTGTTTTACATTAATGATAAAAAGGTAAACTATACACYGTGAAAAGATGAAAAAACTTAATGAAGTTTTGGACGCTAGTCCTTCGTCAGAAGCTTTAGAAGCGTCCAAAACATCATTAAGTTTTTTCATCTTTTCACGATGTATAATTTACCTTTTTATCATTACTGTTTCATTAGAAACACCGACGCAGCTCACACTAGTTTTTAGCTAGTTATCTCTTCAGTGTTTTACATAATGCATTATTATAAGAATATTATTTATACAATACTCATGCAGTTTAACCCTGGCCTCAAAGTGGTATAGCCCATATCATTAAAAGAAAATAATTTAGCAGGGACAGAATTATATTGAGCTGCTTATTGCCATATTTTGTAACCYTAAAGTAGCAGATGGGGTTGAGGTTGTAGATGGGAACAGTCTTTAAAAATCGACTCTATATGGTCTTTTACAAATAACTTTTTAAAACAACTTTACCACTTCTCCTGGTAAGAGTTTATCTGTGGTCGATAATAACATGCCAGTCAGCGGTAGATAATGACGCTCATGATTTTCAATCATTTCCTTCAGAAAAAAAATCATGTATCCCTTGATTGTTATAAGGTTTAAAAGTGAACCATGTAGTGTTTAATAAGCATAGCCTCRTGTYTTTAGACCTGATAAAACATGATCTGCGAGTTTATTGAACGGCTTAAAAAACGCATGAATAATTCATRAGAAAAACAATAGAAATCATGACTGTGAAGGAGATTTAATATCTCATATAGATTCGTCTTCATTTGCATAAACTTGAACTTGGATTTTCTCTATCAAACTTGGTTCAYTTYGTAAAGAATTCGGTACACTRTGAGAACATACATTATTACTAAGTTTTCTAAGCCGTTCAATAAACTCGCAGATCATGTTTTATYGGGTCYAAAAACACTTGGCTACACTTCGTGTTTTATACCCGATAAAACACTCCTGCTCGTTTATTAAACATTACATAATCATCCGGTTTCGTAGCACAGGTAATGTTGTCAGTAATACCTTAACTTTAAGCATATCTTCATCAATTAACTTGATTTCTTGTGTTAGTTGATCAAGTTGCTGTGGAATAATCCATCATGCAATTTAATTAAAGCCGTGATGTTTAAATATCTTTAACCATGCTTAAGATATATCAAATTATAAGTCATATATGAACATGTTTGTCTGAGTGACAGGGGCCACAGCACAATAATCAAAAAAAAATCCACTCACTTCCTGTTTATGTCGTTTTACTTGTGTCAAGAAATTTTGTAGCAGTTCATTTTGTGCAGCTTTGCTATCCTGGAAAATTTCAAGACACTAAATTAAAAATTTGAAAAATGTTTAGTTAAATTCTGTAAAATACATATAAATTAAACTTATGCAAAGAAAATCCTCYCAGTATATAAGTTCAATAGTGATCCATTTAGCCTTTACTTAATGAATAATGAATACTTACAGCCTCAAGTCTGTGTTTTTTCTGGTTCAAAATATCAAGCAGATAGTTCACATCTTATGGAAATAATACATAAGAAATGCATCAATAACTTTGATTGAATATTGATTAACAAAATAAAAGGTTATGTCAARTGAATAAGTAGGCATATACCTGCTAAGTTCCATTCATTTTCTTCACCCAGCATCTCCTGAAGTTCATTTACAGAATGCTAAGAGAAAACCATTGCATTTGTCAGTTATGTTAACTGAGGAAAACCATAGAACCCAGAGAAAAAACATTAATCTTAGGACGGAAGAGCTTGGGAATCTAACCCTGATCATATTAGTGAGGGGCAACACATTAGCAGTGTACACTCCATGCTTTCTGTGCTTTCTGATGATAATAATGCTAGGTTGATTCTCAACAGTGCTACAGCTTTCTACAACATTCTTACCACAGTTCCACTGTGCAGTTCAATTTTCATCTTCTTGATTTGGGAGTTCTTTTCCTTGTATTTTTGAATCAGTTCATTTACTAGAAAAACAAATGATTAATTTAAACCTTAAGATTAGCCAATAAATCTACAATGATATGTAATATAGYATGTACTGTAGGTATATACATATCTGCACTTCAATGTACATGAAATACTTACATAAAAAATTTGGGAAAATTTGATCAGCTTTCTCAATGATAAAGTTGCATTTTGGGCAACGGTTGCTTTCAGTTAAACTTCTACTTATACACTGATAACTGTGGAAGGATCAAAATAAAAGATTATTCATAATCAAATGTAATATCTATATTATGAAAGAWCCATACAACAGGGAATTCACTTGATTAACCATGACAAGTTCAAGCAGCATACATAAATAGGATTATCCTGTGATCACCCAAGCTGGACAAAGTTGTAGAGTAAAAGAGTAGCAAACTTATAGACATGTTGTAGCAAAGTAATGATTTTATTTAAGTAATTTAGAGTCCCAAAGTCTAATTTAGAGTATTACAGTACTGTGACCATAGCAACCATTTCTAGTCCGTTGCTTTGAAAATATTTTTTGACAATTCTTCATGAGCATCTTTGTCCTTGATATGAAAATGGTAGCAAGTAAATCAGTATACATGTTATTTATTATCTATTTATTAAGATGTAAATGAACATTGTTCACTCCTTTGGAGTGGGGGGGGGGGGGAGGTAGGTAAGGGTGAATACGTGAATACGTGAATATAAGCCAACAAATAAGTGAGTGTAGATGACATTATCTTACCAAAACGTGTGTCCACATTTGGTCATAAAGGCCTCATCGATAGTATCAAAGCATATTGGACTGAAAGAAAGTAAAAAWTGAAGATGTAACTTTAAACCTTTTCGGTGCAAATACTATGTCAAAATAATTTGGTCTGTACACCTAATGATAGGATATCATAATTAAATATGCAATATTAAGAAACAAGTAATATGTATTGAGAAGGAATAACGTAACAGATAGTAATCTTACCAAAGAAAGTCACTGTTTCTGTCGCTGAATGAGTTAGTAATGCCTCCATAGATGGGAGGATGGGGTCTTTTACCGCGACGTCGACTCACTGCCCCTCGTTGACCTGACGAACTGGAACCAAGATCACGAGCCATTGATCTTACACAACACAAAACAAAAACTTAACAATCAGTACATGGGCAAAAAGTAGAACGACGTTGACAAAACATTAAAAAAATCACAAGTGATTGGCGTCCATAACAAAATAAATCAGAGCATTTTATTAATGCTGGTACCCAATCCCCTTTGATCTCTCTCCGTCCTTAGGAGACYGAGTATGACCGGAAATAAAAGTGTCTTACCCACAATACTTTGAAGGCTGTGTATGACCGGAAGTAAGGTAAAATTGTTTGGGTTACCTGTGGTTTACCCACAATCCTTCCCCTTCATAGCTGTTTCTTAGTTTATTCACGTGTCGAACAATATCTTTCAGTTTATCGTTGTATTTTCTTCCTTTTTTCACTGTTTTTCATTCCTAAAGATTTAAAGAAGGAAGCAACTGTAAGTTAACTGTTTGAATTTCATGGCATCGCCTGGAAATACGGTGAAAAGTGAGCCACAATCGGCTTCAAACAGTAGCATTAATGAGAAAAGTAAAGCTTTGACTTCACATCAACCTATGAATACTACATCAACTGTCCCTGCATCAGCTGCTTCAGTTAAGGTTAGAAATATTTTACATGATTCTCACACTTTTATATTACTTTAGAGAGCTATAATTTTGACGTTTGCTAGCATAACTTTGCATGTAGTTGACAGCATAATTGACTAAGATAACATTTGTGTTCCTTGTATATCATACAGAAACCCAACTATCAACTCAAATACACATTGTCAGGACATAACAAAGCTATATCATCTGTCAAGTTCAGTCCTAATGGAGAATGGCTTGCCAGCTCTTGTAAGCATAATACCAATTCATGATTATTAGCTTTTGTCAAATCCTATAACTAATTAGTGTTCATGTGTTTATACAAGGAGTTCAATCAAAGTAAATGTGTATCACCCTGGGATGAAAGAAACTTCTATTGTTGGTTTTCAATATCACATTATATTACCCCACTATCCCCATTTATACATTACTTTTAATAATATTCGAATAATATATCTTATATTGGCATTCCAGCTGCTGACAAGCTTATCAAGATTTGGGGAGCATACGATGGAAAGTTTGAGAAAACCATTTCTGGACACAAACTGGTATGTTTGATTGAATGCAGTTGTAAAGATGTGGAAAACACCCTGACTGATGCAATATGTGTTATTTATTCAGGGTATTTCAGATGTTGCTTGGTCTTCTGATTCAAGACTCCTGGTCTCTGCATCTGATGATAAAACATTAAAGATCTGGGATTTTTCTACTGTAAGCAAACCCCTTTCATATTGATAATTAATTTCTTTTTGAAGGTGACATTAATTGAAAGCTATAACTAACTAATGATAAACTCATGGTGCTCATTGTTTAACCTGTCTAAATGAGATGTTTGGACCATGTAATGTGGTCATTCAAGCCAAGGCAAAGGTCTAACCAGATATTTTTAGAGCAAGGGCAGCACCCTCTGAATTATTCTAAAATCCTTTGGGCTGGCTCAGCAAAGATTTGAACCATTGTCAGCCAAGTGCTCTGTAGTCATACCTTTGTATGTGCTTGTTGCTGACTAGAGTGTTTTTGATTATTTGCAGGGCAAATGTCTCAAGACTTTGAAAGGTCACAGTAATTACGTTTTCTGCTGTAATTTTAATCCTCAGTCCAACCTTATCGTTAGTGGTTCAGTAAGTATTGTGTTCTATCATACCATCCTTGACACCTTGTATGGGGACTGTGTTTTTCTTGGACTAAACCTTATAATTTTGAATTGAACTGAATAGACCTTATAACCTTGGGCACATTTTTCTCTGTGTCATTCTCTTGAAAATAAGATAATTATTTTGTTTGAGATGTATCCATATTCATATGCCTTCTCATACACCACTATTAAACAAAGAAATGATACTCAAGGGAATAAAAAGGTCTAAAAAATTAATAGTAATATTGTGGGTTTTTTCTAGTTTGATGAGAGTGTCCGTATCTGGGACGTAAAGACTGGCAAGTGTCTCAAGACATTACCTGCCCATTCAGATCCTGTTACAGCAGTATGTGTTTTAATCTTGCTTTTATTTATTTCAATATTTTTATGCATATATATATTTGTTTTGAATAATGTGATGATTCATGATTTCAGGTTCACTTCAACAGAGACGGTGCATTGATTGTATCCAGTAGCTACGATGGGCTGTGGTTAGTATCTTAGTTTATTTTATTTTTGAATGTTAGGTAGGCAAGACAGTATTATTACCGAAGGAAAAGAGTCAGATTCATTTATGCTTTTACCTTTGTTATTTTATAGTCGAATCTGGGATACTACTTCTGGACAGTGTTTGAAAACTCTTATTGGTAAGTGATAACAAGACTGTGTAAGATGGAGTTAAACTGTTGATAGCAGTGCAGAGATTGATCAAAGAATTTAAAATCTTTCTCAACAGATGATGACAATCCGCCTGTGTCATTTGTCAAGTTTTCACCAAATGGCAAATATATTTTGGCCGCTACTTTAGACAAGTACGTAACTATGACAACCTTCGGTCTATCAATGTTAAGTACTAAATGTGTTTGGAAATATCCTGAAACATCTTTTATAGATAAAATGCAGTATATTATTATCACTTTATAACACAGCAAGAGGTTCATGACTAAAACACTGGATATCCTTCACTTACTGTGACTACAGCTATACCTTAAAGAAAGCTACTTGAACATATACAATAGAAATTAACCTGATTTTACTTTTTCTTGGTTTGCAGTACATTAAAACTTTGGGATTATAGCAAAGGAAAGGTATGTCCAAACTAAATCAATTTCATGAACAACAATTTGTGAAATAATCTTGTCAGTTCTTGGTTGATAGTAATGTTTGTCTTGTATTTAGTGCTTGAAGACCTATACTGGACACAAGAATGAAAAGTATTGTATATTTGGAAATTTCTCAGTGACTGGAGGAAAGGTATTTAAATAGGATACATATGTGACCTTATTGAATATACAGATACATATTAGTACATGCAAGAATGTTCATGGTATCCTGCATATTTCTTTCCAGTGGATTGTTTCTGGCTCAGAAGACAACATGGTTTACATATGGAACCTCCAGTCAAAAGAAGTTGCACAGAAGTTAGAGGGTCATATAGGTAATGGTACAAAAAAATAAAATGTTAATTGCATTATAATCAATGTTTTAAATTCCCGAAAATTGTGCATAATATTAGTAAGACAAATTTGGAGGTCTTAAAACTTGTACTCTCCAAATTTTTCTTTTTGAGCCTAATTTGAAATCTATCCTGTAATATGTATTGTAATATAAATATTAATATCAGTAATGTTTTACCTTCTAGATGTTGTCCTTTGCTGTGCTTGCCACCCAACAGAAAATATAATCGCTTCTGGTGCCTTAGAGAATGATAAAACAATCAAGATCTGGAAGTCAGACACATAACCATAACGACACAGAGAATAGCTTTGTAACCTTTTCCATTACCTTCCACATACCCAATGTACAAAGATGAATATAAGCCTACAGACATAACCACATGCAAGAGTGGATACAGCCAAGAATACTCACATGTAGTATTTTGTACAGTAAAAGATTAAGCCTCAGTTTTCAACTAGTTTTATTTAAACAAAGTTAAGAAGTCCAGATGATATTCTATACATTCTATCTATTGTATCAATTGGCTATTTTAATTGTGCTGTTGTTAGGCAGTGCATTTATATATCAGAGTTTATACTTTTCGTCAAGCTAAAGTCAGCTATTGTCATCACAACACTATACTCTAAGCTCACTTATTAAATACTGATGTGTACTATAAATAATGTGTGAGACTAAAAGGGCAAAAGGTATGACCACCATGTTGGTTGATGAACAAGATGTAGTGAATCAATTAAGACGGTAGCTAATAATATTGTTTGTAGGCCACTTTAATCTTTATGGCAAATTATGTGTACTTCAAATTATGAATAAATTAATGCAATCTTTTTAAACTCAAACCCTGTTGTTCTGTCATGAAAAACAAATGTGTTCTTTTCAAAGAGTGATCTTGTTGTTGTCAAGATCGAGGACATTTTTTGTAAAGGGGCAGTTATTACCAGTGCTTTTGAAGGAAAAGGGCAATGAAAATATTATGGAAAAGTAAATGGGTGGGGAAAATTGTAGCCTGCAAAGCAGGCGTTCTTGTGGGTTTGGGGCCCTCGGTCGAAACAGGAACCCCAAAACCCCGATTCTTCCTCAAACCCATCCAAAGAACGCCTGCTCTGCAGGCTAGGGAAAATTGCAGCCTAAGTTAGATAACTTTGTGGGATACCTGTGGTATTTGGCAAACCACAGGAAACCCATTGACAGAGTATCACGTGAACCATTTTGGCCACGAGGGCTCCCATCCTTGAGGGATGAAAGGGTTTCTAGATGATTAAGATGAAGCTGGTAAAGCCTGGACTGTTTATTGGCACAAGAGAAGATGCTAACAACATAGAAAACCTTAGACAATGTAATATAAACCGTATATTGACTATTGACAGTCAAGTGCCTGATGAACGTCATGTAGCAGTGACAGACAACAAGATTACAAGGTTACATGTTGACTGTCTGGACGAACCAACTGCTGACCTTCTCTCTTTATTTGATCGATGTATTCAGTTTATTGAAGAGGGAATAAGAAATAATGAAACAGTTCTTGTCCACTGGTATGCATGATCTTTATCATCATGTTATTTATATAACTTTAGCATATTTGGAATATTTCTTGATCCATCAAATATCATATATTAATGATGATGATGATTTTCTCTGTTAAGTCTTTCAGGGGTGTCTCGAAGTGTCACCATTATCCTTGCATACCTTATGAAAACTGAAAGTCTAACATTAGATAAAGCTGTTAGCAGATTAAAACAAGTTTATTATGAAGATAAAGTCAAGTGAGTTGATGAGCATATGACATGATGGAATGGATCACATCTATATTATGAATGTCTCATAAGACACCTCCCCTATATTTGTTTGTAATTGATGATTCTTGAAAATCCAGTGTTTGCAGGCTTCGCCTCACTTCTGAGGTCGGTAAACAAAAGTAGATTGAAATATTAGAATAAAACAAGCACCTTCTGGATTCTAGGCTATAAGCCCACACACTCTAGAGTTTTAAGATTGCAAATAGTTTTTGAATCATCATATTATGGACATGAATCCATCAAAGTGTTTCCACTTGACAAGGTTTTCAAGGTGTCATGCCTTTCCAAGGTCACGCTAGGTCGACCTTGGATTGGTGTACAGTCCAACAAATTCAAATCTACCATCTGCTACTGAGAACAAAAGCACAAATATTACAGTAACCTAATAAGCCTAATACCATGCTTTCTTTCAGTRAATATAGTAAGGTAAGCCATCTTTTTCTGTTCAATTTTGTAGCCCAAATCCTGGATTTATGAAGCAGCTCAGACTTTACGAAGTAATGGAAAATACGGTTGATGAATCTAGTAAAGTTTTTAAACAATTCAAACTAAAATTGCTTGCTGATCAAATTAAAGGTAATTTTACCCAAGTTCATAAAAGAATTTGCATCAATATTGTAGTTTGAATCATATCTTGTATTACTAATGTTATACACATTCACCAGAAAATGGTGCTGCCAATAAAGAGCTGATGACTGAATTCCTGAAGGAAGCCACATCCAGGAATGCTATGACTACTGCTTCCAATGATTTACAACAATACAAGTGCAAAAAGTGCAGGCAAGACATGTTACATGATTTCCTAATAAATCATATTATATTTATTAACTTATCTTCTCATTTCCCAACATATTTCATTATTATTGTGTTTCTATTTTCCCGTCAACTTTATTGTAGGTTAGACTGTAATAATCTTGAATGAGGTATTTCTTCTCCATCTTCAGAATTACACTATTTCATTCAACAAGTATTGTCGAACATGACCCAAATCAAGGGTCTCATTTATTTGGCTGGCAAAAGCCAACCAGCCAGACAACTGGCCTAGCTAATACCAACAATGTGGCCTGTACTTCAGTATTTATTGATCCTGTTGAATGGATGTCATCATTTCTGCTAGGATCTATTGAGGGAAAGGTGAAGTTTAAAATAATTACCAGTAATAATTTTTGGTAAGAGTGCATACCATAACTCCGTGAAAAAGCTAACTAACAAAATTGTACAAATAAATGCAAAGTCTTGTACAAGTGATGAACCGTTACTTTTTAAACTATATATGCATATAATATGACCCAAGAGCAAACTCGATACAGCTTACTGAACTAACTAATTTGTGCAAATTTATACAATTTCTTACAGAGTTTTTTAATGATATATGGCATGCACTCTTGCTTCAAAATGTTGACAGACCACATGAAGATTTTATTCAAATATTTTAATGTAACTTTTTGTATAATTTGTGTACCAGTATTGATGAAATAAAACCGAATAGATTTAAGGAATTCAAAAAATAAAGTCACTCATCGCACAATTTGTATATATTATTTGACAGCTGCTTTGTCCAAAGTGTAACTGTAGATTGGGATCTTTCAACTGGTCAGGTGAGAGCTTAGAAAGTGTTAATATTGTTGGTAGTTATAGTTAAAACTATCAGAGATCCTCACACGTTTAACTAATAAAATGTATTCATGAGAGATTCTTATTTCTAATTCTCTAGGAATGCAATGCTCTTGTGCTGCATGGATAACACCAGCCTTTCAGTTCCATAAAAACAAGATAGACCAAGTTTTAAAAATAAATGCAATACCATCACATACATGACCAAACCTACAATAATATACATAATATAGAAATTACTCTGCATTTGAAGAAAAGAATATTGTTTCTGAAAATATTGAAAGTAATATGAAACTGGACTGGCTGTGAATTGTAAACTATTATAAAAATAATATTTCATTAATAAATTATTATATTAAAAAAACAATCGGAATTACAACAGATGTTGTGTTATTTTTAAATAAAAATAAATAAAGTTGGGCATGCATTATGCTACACTACACAATGCAATTTTTTGGCAATTGATAACAATGGTTTCATTAGGTTTGCAATCCTTTGTCTTGAGAACAGTTTCTTCTAATAATTTATTATTATTATTATTATTATTATTATTGTCCATTGTAAGATCACAAGAGGGAGGGACAACACTGCTATTGCTTTGAATAGTGTCCTGCTTCTCATTGCCAGGAGTGGTCTGTGGTGGATTGTGTGAGAGCTGTTTTGCATTGGGTCTCCTGGTCAAAACCCTCATCAGTATTCTTGATACTTGATTTCTTGTCACCAATTTAAGTTTGGAAACTGATACGTCTGTATTTTCTTTCATAAGAGGAACTTCTTTGTAGCCTGGAATAACCTCGTGCTCTTCTGGCAACCAGTTTAACTCTGTAGACCAATTTTCCTGATTAGTACTCAAACCTCTTGCTTTGTTCACATTAGACACTTTAGCAATTTCCTTTGCTAGTTTACTTGGCTTTTCTGGGGTGTTTCCACCCACCAAAACTTCATACGTCATGATATTTGTATTGTGAAAGTGGTTTAGTATGTTGTCTGTCAAAACTTCTACATTGTCTGGTACTCTTGCTTTCATTCTGCCCCATCTATGCCAAGCAACACACAAATAATCTCCCAGTTGACCAACTTGTTTCTCCAAGGAAATTTCTTCCATGATGATGTACCATAGTGTCTATGGAATACATATACCATTGAATTTAGTTTATTATGTAATTTAAAAGCAAACTTGCAACAGAAGCTGTTTTAGAGTAATCTATAAAATTTAAAGGCTTGAAGGCTTTTTAAGATTTTCTTTTTTCCATAAATGACTTAATAAATGCCCCCTACTTGAATAAAATTACATGCCTTCCCCTCTTTCTTTACATAGGAATTACCTTTTGTCCCTAATTGCACCAGCCATTATTCCCCATCTAAATAATGGCTGGTCCCCTATAATCAAATATTTATATTCTATAGAGGCATCAAGACTTGAGGACAACCTCTATTAATCAAGTTGATAGCACTGTAAAAATTATGTCACATACATACCTTTCGTAAACTTGTTATCTTGTCCAATAGTATAAGTTGTCCTCCTGTGATGTAAGTGAATGCTGTATACATGTCTCTACAGAATGTCGCACAATGATTCCTTTCTCCTATGCAATACAATGCAACTCCCATTGCAGCCAAATGATGGCAAGTAAGCAATGGGTCCTCATGATATACTTCTTCCACTGTGCTTTGGACATCATTTTCATTGTCTTCCTGTCTTGCATTATCTTCATAATATGAATCATGAAAGGGTAGTGTATCACCTACAAAATAGAATATATATAAATAATGTTATTGCAAAAAAAAAAAAAAAAAAAAAAAAAAACACACATTTTTGCACTATTTTGTAAGTAGTATTAAGTGAAAAATATTGTCAGTTATTTAATTTCCACCTGAAATAAATGTAACTTTGGACTACAAATCCTGTCATGAAGGAAAATTAAGAAAACATCTTCATAGAACTGCATTTGTTTTGCACCCGAAAGTCGTCGACGCCAGATCGTTGGATAATATTGCATTTTTAATTTCTCTACAACATACAAAAGTAAAAAGAACCTTTGGCTTACTTGAAGGAAAAAAACACTCAGACATGTACTTACTCATGAAGAAGCAAATCTTGATGGCATTATCGCGAAAACTGAGTTTGTTGATGTGTTGAAGGGGATTCCCCTGTACTTGGGGTAACTCGCTTATCTTGTCAGGATATGCCGTATCGCTAAAATCAATAATACGACTCAGAAATACGTTATTACCGAGGTTGGGATCGTGTTTAGGCGTAAAGTATACTGAAGCCACTTTGAAGCCATTCGATGATTGTAATAGTCGACGCATAAAGCGTGAAATAGCTTTCTTCGCCTTGGAGTGTGTCGGCCCGACTACGAACACCAAATCCACTGGTTGTCGCTCGGCTTCCATAGATATTTTATCCCGTAAGGTAGCAGTCGATACTAAGGACAATACTAGGAAGTATAAGATAAGAATGATGTATATACAGTGGGAAGGGCTTTTTATTGAGGATTTCAAGATGTATTTCAACGATTGCATCATTAGATGCAGTGACAAACATTGCACCACAACTTGAAACCAGAAGTGCGACATTTAACTGATTGGGCTTCCTTTGTCAAGCAGAAGGTCATTCCTTTTGCGTTATTTTATCATATTTTTACTCTTGATTTTTTCTTTCTTCAATAATTATTTTTAGTTGAGTTTTTGTTATTTATTCTTGATACTAATTTTGAATATTTTGAAAAAGTGTCTAAAACTAATTTAAAAAATTATTTGAAAATGAAAAACTAATAGTTTCACAGCACCAATTTTCAATATTTATTAGAGACAAAGAAATGTTGTTATTACTGCCAAAGGTTTAAATCCCTCAAAACAGGACTTGATACGATAAAAGTGTAACAGAATAAAAACAATATTAATTAACATACGACTTTTTCTTAAATAATGTTGATTATTTAATAAAACAATAGAACAGCCTTGGATTGCATGCTTTATAAATAATAAATTGAGAAGAACACCAATTTAAAATAACACCATCTCTTAGTCATTTTATTCCACATTTTATCTTAGTTACCAGTCTATGATTGCAGATTTATTTATGCTACCAGTAACTGGCTTAAGTTAAATATCCTATTTTTTCAAACAATAGAATCAGCTGGCTCCAAACAGGGGGATGGTGTCTTCAATATCCTCCACACGCTGACGAGCAAACATCTCAAAGGTTTTTTCTTGCCTGAGTAAACTGATAACAGCAGCAGAGTTCAGTGCCCACAGAGGGTTATCCAGTTGACCAGAATGACTTGGCATTAACTAGAACATTAATAAGAAGGATAGGATATTATACTCAGAAAGCATGGGTGTTGTGTTGATAATGCATCTTCCTCAACAAAGCAACTTGGGATCAAGTCTTGCTGGGACCTGACTGTTGTATAAAAAATTACCCAGAAAATATAAAGCACATTATTGTTTAAAGGAGAAAATAATTGCTAATATGGGGAAAGGAAATATTTTTACCTTTAGTAATCTGTGACAATGAATAAGGCCATCCACACCAACTTCAAAGACAGAGAAACCATCAACATACCTGTAATTGGAACACACACACACCAAAACATCTAAATACATACAGCTATTTCAAAAGTAACTATCTGCACATGTTTATATTGTTATGCTTATGCTTGCCTACTATTGAAAACAAGGCTTTATGCTGCTACAGGTAGTTTCTAATTACGACGGAGGGAAAAAAAGATAATTGAGATAAAGCAATTACCATACCTCTTATTATTGATGTCCTGTTTTGCCCTGCTTCTAAACATACTAAATCTTGGTACGCCACTAACACGCCAACGCACTTTAATGTTGCAGTCTTTGCTATCTTTGGTAATCTTGAGTATTTCCATGGTAGCATCAGTCATTAGCATCTGACATGTTATTCTCATTGATGCTATGGACATCTTATAGGCTTTTAAACCTCTATTTAAAAAACGAAAAATCCACCATCAATCTGATTCAATACTATGAGTACATGTTCTAAATAGAGTGTGTGCAACCATGTGACTCAAAATCCCTTGAGATATGAATAATGAAACAGCTTACATATTGGTTGATCTAACAAGAGAGGCTAAATATAAGCTTATTTGATATTGGTTTTCTACTCAAAAGTTGCTAGCTGCATGATGAAATTGACTTTTTTGTTGCTGTCAATAATAATAAAACAATATTATTACTTACATTTCCACCGGTAGCAATGAAAAACCAAACTCATGTATAATATTGAAATTTGCTGCAAGATTAGTTCTACCTGAATGTCATTCCAAGGAGGCCATTCACAAAAGTCACATTGTTGTGGTAAAGTTCATATCCATGTCCTTTGGTGAAAAACAAAGGAATCTAGGAAAACAATATAAGCATTGATACTATAAATAAATGAATCAAAAAAATTAGGAAAAAAACTTCAAATGCTATGTAAGTCCTAAGATAATCTCTGGGCTGATCTGGGTCAGGGTATAGCTAACTCACAGAAAAAAATTGCAGTTTAGCATTATTAGGATTTGCAAAGGAAGGAAAACTGGAGAACCTGGAAAAAACCCTCAAATCGAGGGAGAGACCTTACTTAACCAGTAATGAACTTTACTCACATATGAAGACAAGTGGCAAGTGCTAATGCTATTACACCCTTGACTACCAATTAAAACAGCTTGATCATAATTTACCTCCTCTCTAAGGAAATCAAACACAATTGCAAGATGTAAAGGATCACACTTGTCTTGCTTATTTTTCTTCACAGTATCTGTCTTGTTACATAAGTCCTTGTAACTATTCATATATAACACTGTATTTAGTGCTCTTGATTCCTTCTGCATTGATTCTTGACCATATACCTTATATACAGTCCCACCACTGCCCTTTTTGCTCTTATCATAACAATTATTATGACTTAGATTAGATAATGATGATAGTTTAATATTCTGGGGCGGTTTTAATGTTTTTTGGTCTAGAGATTTCCGATAAGTTGCTCTGAAGTTTTTGTGTGTATCATAACACAAAGATAAAAGTGCTAACTGAGTCTGACTGATAAAAGGGTCCAGCCTAAGTGATGTAACTAAGTTTGAAGGCATCTGTGATTCACTGATTATTTCATTTCCTTGAAGAATATTCTTCAATCCATCTGCATGCTCATTTTCAGCTGTGTTCTTAGATATCACATGTGGTTTATTGGTCAGTGTTTGAGGTGCTTGATATCTGCACAGTTCATTTCCTGGGAGATCAAATTTCTGCAGTGCCTGAAAATGCAACAAAGTAACAAAGAATGACAATTTTTCATATAATAATGCATATATCATGGTCTAAATATGAGGGTTAAAAACAGACCATAATAAGCCAATCAAAATGCAGGATTTGCAATAACATACTAGATTGTTTATCCTGGTGTAGGATAGCCAATCAGAATGCAGGATTTACAAAATGCTGGATTGTTTATACTGGCACAGGAGAGCCAATCAGAATGCAGGATTTACAAATGTTGGATTGTTTATACTGGCGTAAAAGGGCCAATCAGAATGTAGGATTTACAAAAATGCTGGCTTGTTTATACTAAACTCTAATATACACATCCTGGAAGTTTAAGAGCACTCAAAAGAATCATGATTGATGTGTTTGAAAGGTCTCTCTTGGGTTTAATAACTCCTATTGCATACATGCATGCTGCACAGTATGAGGGGCAATACAATGAGGGGCAATACATTAAGAAGAAAACAATCATATTCAAGGTCGTGTTGTGTTCACCAATACGAGGTATGTGACCAAGAAGTCAGCATTTAAAGTGTCTTGACTTAAACTATAAAACCACGAAACTTTGTATCATGCTCTGTTTTGCTAGATAAATCGGTAGTAGTACGTAGTATAAAGGCTCATTTTACCTGCGAAATGGTTGGCGTATACTGGAGGTGGGAATGTACATAATACACTACTGCAGACGACAGCTTAGGGACGAGAAACCTTTGTTTTAACGCCTGGCACCTAAACAGCGCCATAAATCACCATTTCTTAGTAAATCAAAGCAGAAAAACCAAGGAATTCTAGCATATATTCGTACTGCACACCTCAAGTTTTCCTGCATAATTTACTGCTATGACGTCACAGGTCCTAGTCAGCGGCCAGTACGCATGCGTGTTGGGGTGATTCAAGATGGCGTCCAAGATGGCTTCTTTGTCTGATGAGATACAGTACATCAGTCTCTACACTTTAAGACCTATTATCTTGCACTTATATCTACTCCCATTCATCCCCCTGTATCTAACATGGCTGTATGTATGGGTAGTGGAGTACGGGATCAATGAATATTTTGAAGCAGGGCTGATTGTAGTTGCTATCATTGGTTGTGTTCAAATCTTGTCGTGTCTCTTTTGTCATTGGTCGGTCCACGTTAGATCTTTTTTTACTTGTTCATCGGTGAGTTATTTTTCATTCTTTAATGTACAAGAAATTTTTCTTTTTTCTTATTCAAATCCTGATCTCGATTACCTTATCCTTTTCCATGAATCGATTTTCCACTTCCTCATTTATCATAGCATCTTAGACATACGTGTACTGTAATTAAGATCGTGATTTTTTGGCTTTATTTCTTTAACACACGTGTTTGCTATATTTAGGTGAGTAATGCTTCTCAAGCAACAGTGATCAAGGTGGTTCCAACTCCTAATCATGGCTGGCCTGAGCTACTCAATCTACACCATGATAGGGTAGGTAGTCACTTTTCTGCTCATATACCTTTCAGTATGTTTGAAAAATTAAGGTTAGAAAATGAAGAAAAAAGTCATGCGTGATGTGTGCGATTACACATGCAGGAATTAGAAGCAGTTGATGCATAAAACTGAAAGTGAATGCACTGCTTGTTATGAGTAGAAGCTAAGGAAAAGAGAAACTTCCATGTCTTGCGATGCTGATTCTCATGTGCCTTCTTACTCCAATTAGCTGCTTTCTACTCCCATTCTTACTCTGATTCTGATTTGCCAATGAAAACCAGCCTTAAATCAAAATTGTAACAGTTATTTTATACCAATGTGTAATTTCAGAAAACATCCATACCCACATCGTGAAGGCAATTTGTAAAAGTCCCCCTACCTCCAGAAACTTCTAATTTTCTTCCATACAAACTCTGTAAATTTATTTTTTCTCTGACTCCCCTCCCCTCCATAATTTCCAATTTTCTCTCAGGATTGGGTATGGATGTTTTTTTAATCTTGCTTCTGCTTTTTGAACACAGGACAAAGCAACAGGTAAAGAAAGAATCTGGTTTAAATTCCAAAAAGCAAAGTATGTTTATGATGCAGAAGAGAAGAAGACATTTTGCCCCATCATATTCCCAATCAATGAACCAATAGGTCGTTATTTGGACTGGAAGGGTTACCAAGATGATCAAACAGTGAAAAATGCTGTGGATAAATATGGTTGCAATGAGTAAGTACCATGTGATGAATCTGTAATGGCTTACAGTAGTTGGGGGGGGAGGAGGGGGGGGGGAGTGTGGGGAGTTCTCAAAACTCATAGGAACTTCATCACCATCACAATAATCCAATGTGATATAGATAAGATAGTTGTTTTGTCACACAAGACATAACTGTTATATATACATATTTAAAGATTTTCAGCTTTTCTTGACAAAAACAATGTTTGAAAGAAAATAATGAATTTAAAGAGGGGTGCATTTGCCCCCACCCCCTCCCTCCACCCAAACCCCCTCGCTGTGCCAGTGGTTTATTTTTTATTGCTTCTGTTTTACAGAAGAAATAAAAAAGATTCTATACAATGTCATTAGTGGCCTCACGATTTAAAAAGTTAGCGTACTTCTGACATGTGAAGTCTTGTTTTCATATTGTAAGGTTGGACATGGATGTACCAGAGTTCATGGAACTGTTCAAAGAACGAGCAACAGCACCTTTCTTTGTGTTTCAAGTGTTCTGTGTTGGCTTGTGGTGTTTGGATGAATACTGGTATTACAGTTTATTTACCTTATTCATGCTTGTTGCATTTGAAGCGACTTTAGTACAACAGGTAAGAATCCTTCTTCCAAGTAAACATTTATTCAATATAGTGTGTTTGAAGTTCTTACAAATATCTTGCTACCCACGGGTGCATCCAGGGGGTAGGATGGCAATATACCACCCACTTCTCCCCCATTATAAATATTTTGTTTATAACTAAAGATTCTAAAAGTATAAAATGCCAAACTCATATTATTTGCAGAGCTACTTTCAGACTAATGACCATACAACATCGTTAACACACATATTAACTTGTTATTATCCTGATTTTTTAATTTGTTTTCCACTTGTGATTGTAGCAACTGAAGAACATGAAGGAGATTAGGAATATGGGTTCAAAACCTTACCTCATCCAGGTAGATAGATTACTAGCAGTATCTCTAAGACATTTGGGAGTTGAAACTATTATAATGAGATTAACTTCTTATTTATATATTGTCTGTTAGGTTTACAGAAACAGAAAGTGGAGACCTATTCATAGTAATGAACTACTTCCTGGTGACATTGTTTCGATTGGTAAGACAGTGGTCACATTTCAGTAGATTACTTTACATTGTTTGCTTAATAATCATTTCAAGATCTTATCTTGATGTATGTTTTTTTATGTTTTTTTAGGGAGACCCAAAAATTCTGATATTCTTATTCCTTGTGATCTTGTTTTATTACGGGGGTCATGTATTATCGATGAAGCCATGTTGACAGGAGAGTCAGTACCACAGATGAAGGTATATTATTTTAATGAAAATCGTTCTGACGATAAATAATAATATTAATAGTATATTATAATATCTGGGATATGGAACAGTGATAAATGTTTGTTGATTGGACCATGTTGTCTTTCAGGAATCCATAGAAGATTTACCTCACAGTGAAGTATTTGATTTAGACCAGCACAGTAAGCTGCATCTATTGTCAGGAGGAACAAAAGTAGTACAGCATTCTCCACCCTTAAAAACATCTGCAGGTCTTAAAGGTAGGTACGGTTTATGCAGAGGGGACTAGCTATTCCATGCAAATGTTTTGAAATATAAACGTTAATGGATCTTTGAAATTTACAGCCCCTGATAATGGATGTATAGGATATGTTCTACGCACTGGATTTAACACATCACAGGTATGTCATGTCATCTGTTTTGAAACATTTACCTTGGATATCTGTTCAATCTTATTAGATAACCCAGTTTTTGCTGAATAATTTACTCCAAGAATATGTTTGTCTGTTTTCCAGGGCAAACTACTTAAGACAATCCTATTTGGTGTAAAGCGAGTGACGGCTAATAACTTGGAAACATTCCTATTCATTTTGTTTCTGCTGGTATTTGCTATATCTGCTGCTGTATATGTCTGGGTTAAAGGTATATATTATTGATATAAAAATGCTAACACAATTCTGACATCTGTTTTCCCATTTTGGAATGTACAAATGTTGATAGTGCATACTGTGACTTCAAAGCTCATGATTTATGTCTTGTTTCCAATTCCAGGTACAGAGGACCCCAATCGTAACCGCTACAAGCTATTCCTGGAATGTACTCTAATATTAACATCAGTGGTACCACCAGAGTTACCTATAGAGCTGTCGTTAGCTGTCAACTCTTCACTCATAGCCTTGCAAAAACTAGGTAAAGTGCATCAATGTACAACAAACCATAGTATTAAACACATTGCACACTGGTAATTGTACTGAATCCATTGTACTAGCAGTACGACTAAACTACAACAATGTTCACATATTTCTTTTCAGCTGTATACTGTACTGAGCCCTTTAGGATTCCATTTGCTGGTAAGATTGACATCTGCTGTTTTGATAAAACTGGAACCTTAACAAGTGATAACCTGGTTGTGGAAGGTGTTGCTGGACTAAGGTAAGGTATCCTACAACATGGAAGATGCTCTTATGGTTATGTCTTTCAATTTTGAATGATTATTTATTTATACATTAACTTTCATTGAATCACAAACAGAGATGATGGTGAAGTGAGCTCAATAGCAGAAATACCAGAAAACACTTTGCATGTCTTAGCTTCATGTCATTCACTTGTGTGTCTGGATGACAGTATTATTGGAGATCCACTGGAAAAAGCAGTGCTTCAGTCAGTGGAATGGAGAATTACTAAAGGTATGGCAACATTAAAGGGAATGGTTTATTCCTATCTCATCATACTCAGGGCACAGATTGAACCCTGAATCAACTTTTGGGCTTACCAAAGTCAGGGGATGCCTTACGTGCAGATGCTAATCTCTGGAATAACTCCTGAGATTAATATGTCACCCATTTTAATATTGAAGTTTATTGTGTGGTTTTATTGTAAAGGGAGAGAGGTGAGAAAAGAGAGCACTACTGCTATGACACTTTATCTCTTATGTAATTACCAAGAAGATTTATGCTTGTATTTAAGGCTTCCACCCATAGAAGTGAGAGTATTTCTTATATGTTTATTATTCTATACATTTGTTTTTGACAGGTGATCTAGTGATTCCTAACAAGGGTCGGCGAGTAACTATGCGCATTATGCACAGGTTTCATTTTGCTAGTGCACTCAAAAGAATGTCTACTGTAGTTTCACTACAAACTCAAGGTTCAACAACAAGTGATTATTTTGCTGCTGTAAAAGGAGCACCAGAAACACTAAGAAGCATGGTAATATGTAATACAGAATTGTTTTGTTTCGAGATAGCTGTTATAAATCTCATGTTTTGATTGGTTGAAGCGCGTGCATTATAAGAGCACACAGCACATTTTCACACATTCTATTTCTTCATTCTTACCAAAAAGAGCAGATATTCTAATTTGTATTTTATTTTTAAAAAACTTGCTTGTAAGCTTGGCAGATCAGTGCAGTACTGTGCAGTGCAGTGCTGTGCTGTGCTGTGCTGTGTGCAGCTACAAAGGTATGCGTCATGCTTTTCTTAACTATTTTCTCAGGTCCTGGCAATCCTTGTAGACATGCTTTATGACTGCACACAGCATGTGCTCTTATTTTCTTTGATTCATTTTATAATCTTGCAATAACATGGGAATCTTCAGGAGTAAGACTGTGTGGCTAATCCAGTTTTTATTTTTATATATCATGATAGTACACCAAAGTACCAGATAACTACGATGATGTCTACAACAAAATGACTTGCCAAGGAGCAAGGGTGTTGGCACTTGGATTTAAGAAACTGGGAGAATTAGCTGCCAAAGAGGTGAGTGTGCCCTTGGTCTGACTTTAAAATAAAGGTCTAAACCCAGAAGCAACCTTGAGACTGATCTATGTCAGGGCATTGATAGATAACTCACAGATCAAAGAGAATTAGTGAGTTAGGTTTAGTGAAGGGAAGATCATAACTAGAGATCATGGAAAAAAACTCTCCAATCAAGAGAGTGACTTTTCATGTTTTACATATTCGTACAGGCCAAATATTATGAATTAACTAATGGTTATTTAATGGCATTAATTGCAGGTTCGAGATTTAACACGTGAAAGTATCGAAAGTGAGCTTGAGTTTGTTGGTTTTGTTATCATAGCCTGTCCTTTGAAGGTGGACTCCAAGAACGTCATAAAACAGATTCAAGACTCTTCACATTATGTATGTTACTAGACTATACACATTTTATCATATCCTTATAATATCCCTAACATCAAAGATACAGTGAGGGATTGTTCAATGACCTAAGCATTCGACACCAAATTAAACCCATATTCAAGAGTTAAATTTTTGAGGACAGAGGAAAACCAGAGAACCTTGCAAAAAACCTTCAAACTAGAAAAACCAGTTGTAGAGTCCACTGGAAGATTAAGCTAAAAACTCCTTTTTTCTTAACATAATGTAACCTTGGTACAGTGATATGCCAGGTAATAGTGATATGTTTGTTTCCTAGGTTACCATGATTACTGGCGATAACCCTTTAACTGCTTGTCATGTTGCTAAGGAGCTGAGACTTACCAAAAAGGAAACACTAGTCATGACTCCTTCTGTGACGACAACAGCCAGTGAAACTGGTAGGTAAAGAACACAAACATGCCAACTAAACATACCTCCACCAACCAAACATACCTGCACAAACCAAACCAAAGTCATTCCTGGAACAACCTCTGGGCTGATTTAAGCATAGCATGGTAAATCAAATTAGTGTGTTGGGTTTTGCAGAGGGAGAAAAACCATCTGGATAAAAAAAAACTCAAATCAAGGGTCATGATACCATTAAACTCTACTCACAAGTGATGCTGAGTCCAGGAATCAAACCTGTGACCCCAGAGGTGAGAGGCAAGTGTTACTACACCGTCCTTGATTCCTTAAAGGCATGTTACCTGCAAGAGGCTAACAATTGAGTTGTTTCTGTTTGCATGTTTCAGGGAAAGATAAGTGGCATTGGGAACCAGTTGATGGATCTTTCAAGCTTCCTCTTATTCCACCCAGAGGATCCAATGATCTTACTGCCAAGTATGACCTGTGTTTAACAGGAGAGGTATAATGGATTCCTTTGTAGGCACAGCATGTCCCATCCTTTAGAGCTTCAAAATTGGTGTATTTCTGGTTCCTGCTGTCCATCAATGAAGAACCAAAACAGTGTCAAAAAATAACGGTCCTGGAAAATGTTTTCCCCAACTCCAGCAAGCATAAATCAACACCAAAATCCTAATGCAAAGGAAATTGCAAGAAAAAACTTTGTTGAATAATTTTTATTTCCCAACCAGAAGTCGTTTTTATTCACATGAATGATATCACACTTTAGAGGTCCATACCTTAAACAGGTGTTTTGTAATCATTTTTAGGCGTTTTCATTCCTGCACATGTCACCCAACATGTCTAGTTTTCTGGATTCAGTGTTGCCTCTTGTACGAGTGTTTGCTAGAGTATCACCCAAGCAGAAGGTAGGATATAACCTGCACCCCATTTATATGGGATTAATAATATGTTTTATGGGAATAAATGGTGTTAGTGCACTCATCTCTCTCCTCTGTGGGTAGAGTTTGTTGTGTCTGTTCCTTGATTCGAGGCTTTTTCTTTGGTTGTCTAGTTCACCTCCCCCCGCAAAACCAAACAAGCTACTGTTCCCCAAAGTCCTTAGGTCAGTCAAGAGGTTGTTTTTGATTTACATTGATGTTTTTGTTTAATAGGAGCTAGTGATTACAAGACTCAAAAGTATGGGATACATAACATTGATGTGTGGTGATGGTACCAATGATGTTGGAGCACTTAAACATGCCAACTGTGGTAGGTAGTCAGGCTTGTTAAAACCATGTCTTATCAGATACATAACTAGGAAAGCGTCACTAATGTTGTAATATTTATGTATAGGCGTCGCCTTGTTGACTGGTGCCCCAGAACGCCTGCCAGACCATGGGAAACGATCAACTAGTAAACACAAGGATGACGTCAGTACCTCATCTAAATCCATGGTTAGACTTATGGCGTGTTGTGTACCATTAATTATGTGGCAGTGATTGTGATATTTTGTAACATTGTTTACAACAGGCTGATGGTAAAGCCAGTAATGACATCACGATTGTATCCCGAGGAAGAGTCAATGCTGCTTCTCATTCCAAGGGGTCGTCACGTGCTGCAAAGATGAGAGCAGTTGCCCGAGGAGAAGATACCAGTAAACCAGACCCACAGGTATTGAATAGACCTCTTCACCTTGGGTGCAATGTTTTCCCATTGCAAACCATGTTTCATTCTCTTGAGTATCCTTCCTTTATTAAACGGTTGTGCATGAGAAGACACATGAATATGGATACAACTCAAGCAAATAATCTTTTTCTCAAGAGAACGACACTTGGTTAGAAATGAGAAAACATTACGCCCAAGGAAGAGGTCTAGGTGTTATTTTGGTTTATACAATAAAATATCTTTTGGGAAAACCGTCTGACGAGGTTTGTTTGTCTAGAAAAAGTTGCAAGAAATGTTGAAACAGATTGACGAGATGGATGGGAATCAAATTGTACAACTCGGAGATGCTTGCATCGCGTCTCCATTCACGTCAAAGTTATCTTCGATTAATTGCGGTAAGATTGCAATCCATATATATGATCTTGTGGTAAACATCAGCATGTGAGATGAGAGTTGTACGTATAGATGATGAATGTAGTGTGTGTGTGAAAGTAAGCCGAATTGAAAACTTATGTTCATACTGAATTTCTTCGCCCGCTATAAGAAACATACTGATAATCTACGTATTTTTGCAGTGTGCCATATTATCAAGCAAGGTCGATGTACTCTCGTTACAACGCTACAAATGTTCAAAATCCTGGCATTGAATGCGTTAATATTGGCCTACAGCCAGAGCGTTCTGTATCTGGATGGTATCAAGTTCGGTGACGGGTGAGTGTATTAAATTGATGGTTTTCAACCATTCCCAAGAGAATTAAATAACAAAAGACACGGCGGCCATGTTGGAGGATATAACAAAAGAGTTCATTGACAATTCTTTTGTCAAGTTCCTCCAACATGGCCGCCGTGAAAACCATCAATCTCTGCGTATTATACCACGTTACATTTATCACTAAAACATGGGACTGGGGTTGGGTGCTGAAACACGAGCCGCCGGTCACACTTGCCCAGGGTCCTCATAGATATTACCATAGCTACTCTACCGTGTAATAGTAATGTGTATATATTGGGTCTATCAACAGGCAAGCAACTTTACAGGGAATACTTCTCGCTGGCTGCTTTCTCTTTATATCAAGATCTAAGGTATTCTCTCACTTCAGACGAACTTGGTATCATGGGATTCTACTAACATAATGTTATCAATATTTTGTTGCAGCCCCTCTCGGTGTTATCGAAACGCCGGCCGCTTCCCAACATATTTAATGTTTACACAATCCTAACAGTTTTGGCTCAGTTTGCGGTACACTTTGTGGCTTTGGCATATATGGTAAAGCAAGCAAAACGGCTCACTCCAACCAGGTAAGGGTGACTGCGGAAACTGTATTAGAGAACATATTGCGCATGACTGGGGAACAGCACGGTCACGGTACGGGATTATTGACAATAATGTTTTAACCAATCACAGCACGCGCGCGGTCACTGCTTATCCAATCAAAATGTGCGCTTCACCGTCACTGTCCTGGGAGGTTTTCACAGTTACCTGGAATTCTCTTTCTACACTAATTAGCCATTCCGAGGTTGAGGAAAATATTTTCAAGATGGCGTCCATTTCGTCCCTAAACAGTCCCACATTCGCTGTAATGCCAACTCTACCCTTTTTTTTTTTGCTTCAACCTCGGTATGGCTAATAGTAAGTTATACTAGTACTATGGGTGTTGTCGCTCGTTACTGATATCAACATAACCTTTTCAATTTTAGCGCCACATTCCATGTGAATCTAGAGTCCAAATTCGAACCCACAATTCTCAATAGCACTGTATACATCATATCCATCGCGCTGCAGTTACTGACATTTGCTGTCAACTACAAGGTAAGTCATCCAAAGTATTCAAGTTCACTGCTGTGGAATCGTATTCTGGTTTATTAATTATGTTAGCTGTTTCCTTAGGGTCATCCGTTCATGGAAAGTCTTGTTGAAAACAGACCGTTAATGTACAGTTTGCTCGCTTCTGGTGGATTCGTAGGGCTGTTGATCACTGGTTCTATGCCGGAACTATCCGAACAATTCCAGATCGTACCATTCCCTTCTAAGGTATTGTGTATGTTTTACGGGGCAGGGTCAAAACGGTGTTCCAAAATACGACCCTATTGGTGGGTACTGGTAAATACATCCCCCCTCAGTCAGACTTGTTGTAAGACCCCCCCCCCCTCCTCCCCCTCAGTCAAAGGCTTGTTGTAATAGTCGATACTGGGTGTTCATAGTGACTATTTCTACATACACCAATACGTTGTTTAGCATACACGAAAACAGACAGTACATTTACTTCAGTCAGACATATGTGAGGGACGTATGACGTGGTGGATACCACCTCCCCTCCCCCTCCCTTCCCCTTTGAAACAGGTCCCATAAGATAATCATTGTCTAACCTTACCCTTAATGTGTAGAAGCAATAGATATTCAATCACTCACTTTTTCTCTTTCTTTTCACAGTTCCGTGAGTTATTCGCACAAGTCATACTGGCAGACATAGTTCTAGTTTATCTAGTGGATCGCATACTAGAGTTTTTATTTGGTTCTTCTAAAAGAAAACAAC
Organism: Actinia tenebrosa; assembly: GCF_009602425.1. The sequence goes on along the minus strand of NW_022261217.1, from coordinate 70,741 downwards.
TTTAACTTCATCATTACTCGTAGAATATTATAATAATTATGGAATTTAACTTAACAGCTGTCGATAACAGGTATGCATAAGGAAATATGGTTGTACTCCACTGGCAGAAAATAAATAAAATTCAAATACTTACAGTCAAGAAATTGTTTTTCTGTTACTGAAAACACTCAATTTGTTGTACATTCATTGAAGGGATGAGAAAATGTTAAAAAAATCTGATCGAATTAATCAAGGCAGGACTAGTTAGTGCGGTCCTCCAAACGCTTGTACATGCGCATTTAGGATTACACTTGTCGATGAAGAATACCTCTAAAAAAATTCCGACGTTTGAAAGTCGTCATGACTTCATTATCAGGTAACTTTAGTGATAATGATTTATCTATCTTTAATTTGGCTGTAATTTTAAGCGTATTCTGTGGCAAACACATGATGGAAGCTCACAGCATCTAAACTCCCGACATCGATAACATGTTTACAGTATTGAAGAAATATAGTGGAAAATTAGATTCTTTATGTATTTGCTCTCATTCTACTCTAACCGTAGACTTTGGGGTTTATCTTATTATATCTTTTTCCAAGAGAATGTGAACATCAATATGAATAGTTTATTTTCTCTTGCTTTTTCTCTTTCATCATTTCATCTCCTTGAATAGCTTTTATAGACTTTTCAACACGTGTGACTCAAATTCTATTTTCGATTCGTAATCAGATTGGTTGACAAACTCGAGTGTTCACGAGTAGATCGACTAATAGTTCATCCGCGAAGGATTTTTTATTTGTTTTGTTCATTGAAATTAAATAACTAACCGAAGACCATACTCCCAGACCCGAATGCTGAAGCGTCGTATGGCAGCGCAAAGCATTTACGGCTATGCCAGAGATTTCGACCCCAACACCGCTATCCCCGGGAGGAATTACAGACTGATCAGGAAGCTCGGCAAAAGCCTAAGGGAGAGGTTAGTCGGCCCCTAGACCGTAAATGATTAACCCCTTGCTATGACCAGCATACCTGATATGTCGATTGTGTCGATAACGGGTTACTTCACATGAGCACTCCCTTCCATGTGGGATGCGTTTGAAGAAGACATGGAAAAGTAACTTGCGCAGTGAGATGAAAATGATGTCAAGATGATAGACATGGTAAAGCAAATCGAGATCTAGATCTCAAACACCTGATGACTCATTCCATTCGAATTTACAAAACCTTTATTAGTAGTTTATCATATTAATATTGCAATTTATAATTATTTGAAATAAATTAAAGACAAGTAAAATAAAAACCAATTGCCATGAAACAAATTAAAACAGTGATCCTAAGAACATAAAACGAAATAAAACACTAATAATAATTTAAACCTTTTACCTATAGCTTATGCGGCGGTCAGCGATATTGGGCGCGGTAAAACAAGAAAACAAAATTGCGCGCGCTGCTTGTGATACGTCATTAAATTCTTAATACATAAAAAAATAAGCGCATGTTTAGAAAAAATATATTTTGCTGTTTTGCTTCTACTATAAGAAGTTTTAAATTAAAGTCTTTATCTGATAAAACCTTAGCGCAAGACAAGACGATGACTGAATTTTACTCGAACATGACAAAGTAGTTTGTGCACAAAGATTTTCGCCGGTAAATAAGATGCAGAGTATTCTTATCAACGTAGTTGCGTTGTGCCTTAATGTCTGTAATGTAGGCCTGACTTGCATTTATATAAACGTACATCTCGATGAATTAAGAATTTCATACAAGCAATTTCTCATAAAGATATTTTTGATCCCACTGAAATTAAATGTAAAAATACCATACACTTTTACAAATCAGTTGTAGGTTGATCGTTGGGTGGTACATTCCCAGCGGCGTTCTCCTGCTCATCACTCTTTCCTTCTTGAGCAGGTTTTCCAGATCCCTCCACGGCTTCGTCATTTGCTGCAGGTTTGGGTTTTTCTTCTGGTGTAGCAGCGGAAACGTCAATTCCAATAGCTTTAAAAGATGACAAACGGAAAAAAGCAGTTTATCAGTTCCATCATTAGTTATAATGGAAGGTGTGGTACGTGATTGTGTGACAAATCTTACCCTTTTTTACCAGTCGTTTGGCAACCTGATCGACGTACATCTCATAACGATCCTGAACACTTACGACCTTGTTGATGGGATCTGGGATCATCGTCTTCAAACTCGATAATAACTGCGGGGAAAAAACAATCACATTACACTCTTGCTTGTTGTGCAGAACGTCACGCAACCCAAGACTTCACTGCGTGACGACCCTAACAATAGCTACACAGAGGAGTAGAGTCACGCAAGTAACACTTACATCTTTGGCCACGGGCTCCATAGTTTTGGTCAGGTAATGTACCGCGGCTTCATGAGTGATCTGGTAACTGATTTCACTTGCATAATTCTGCGCGTCGGAGTCGAATCTCTGAAATCAATGGATTCTTTCTATTAATTCTTTCCATTCGTTAAAATCCGTTCTATTTTTTTTGTCTGCATGTTGTGTCGATCATTCGTTTGTTCAATGGTCTGTAGATCGGTAGGCCAGCTAGGCGTGTGCAAAGTCGATCGGTCAGTCGGTCCGTAGCCGTTCGGTCGGTCGGTCTTAGAAAGTGATCCAGTCCAGCAATATAGAGTCACACCCACCGTCAGAACTTCATCCTTGACATTAACCATGACTTCAGCGGCAGTATCGCCGCTCTTTAGAGCATCGGTTTCTTTACTGAGTTCCTTAAAAAGTTCTTGAAACGTATAACCAGCAGCATCTAAAACCTAAATTATAAAGAAAAATTCACAAGGTTATTCAGTGAAGACTCCAGCATAAGTCAATATCCAAATATATATCAAATATACAAACGCAGTGATTTAATGTAACCGTGATCGTGACGCTCCCGTACCGTGATCGTGATGTCATAGTGATCGTGACTTTACCGTACCGTGATCTTAACGTTACCGTGATCGCGATGTTACCACGACCGCGATGGTACAGTGATGGTGATGTTATCGTGATCGTGATGTTACCGTGATGGTGACGTTACCGTGATCGTGACGTTACCGGGATCGTGACGTTACCGTGATCGTGACGTGATAGTGACGCTCCCGTACCGTGATCTTGACGATTTCGTATGACTGTGAAACTTCAAAGTACACGTTACATTGACGTGGTTCGTGGACCAATCACAGTGCGCGAGATCACGTTACGTCACGATCACTGCGCGGCACCGTCTACAACTGTAAGCTAGCTTTTGCAAATCATAACTATGCTCTTTTGTGTGAGTGAATGTCACCTCTGCCATCGTATCCAGCGCAATTTCAACTGTGGTGTAGTGTCTATAATAACCAGCAAAAGTCTCCTCGTGTTTTGCCATGACCTTCACCATCGGGCAAGCAGCGTTGTAGTAATGGTACCAATAATCTTTACTCCTCCAACTCCTTTCGGTGCACAATTTCTTGAAATACTACGAAATACAAAATACCTTTATGCTTAGAAGGAAAAACTAGACCATAGTTTATGGAACTGTTTACGTACCTTGGGCGTAATTTTCCCCATTTCAGACCACTTGTCATTCCCTAGAGTATAATTTCTTTGTTTAACGCCTACGCATGAGAAGTCACATGAATATGGATACATCCGAAATATGAGAATGAGAAGTGGTTTAAAATGGGAAACATAGCCAAGGCTGAATGGGCCTATTGTGAAAAAAAGTGTTTCAATGAAGCTGTATACATATTGTATCGACAGTTTGAACCGGATTGGAAGAGCAAAGGAGACTGTTGTAATATATTAACCTCTTTTAGAGAAGCCTCGATATCATCGTTAGTTTTAGCCTTCTTTATGATCTCGTCAATGATTTGTACCAAGAGGTACTCGCGAAGCGGAGAAATCATCTTTTTTGCCTGGAAAAGAGAAAACAATTAATGGTTTTGCATGAGCTGTCGGACATGTCACTTTCTGATTGGCTGAAAATAAGAGAATTAGTATACCATAGTTTGACGTCACTGTTTTGTTTTTGCGCACGAGGAACGCACACCCGCGTACCTCAGGTAACGACGAAGTAACCATCAATGCGCACACACAACAGGTTTCTCGTCATCTCGTGGTATGGCATTTTATGCACCACAGAATGTGTCATCATCGTATCGCGCTGACATGTGCAGTTGCGAAAGCCTTCACAAAAAGACGTAGCATATCACGTGGTTTACAATAAAACCCAAGGCTATTTATTCGCAGATAAATTCATCATGGCGTATTCTTGATTTGAACGACTTACAATTTCCCTCAACTCTGTTTCCATTGCTATTACAGCATCTCTAACATCTTCGAATGCCACCCCCAATTTGTCATCGAGCTCCTCTGCAAGTAACAAAAGAAAGCAGTCACATTAATCTGAATAATAATGATTCAACTTCTAGACCCTTTTAAAAGCTATGTCTGAGTCCCATGAATATATGTCACCTTATGAATATTAATGATATGAAAACTGCCTGTGTCACTTATTATGGATGGTCAGATGCATGCAAATGAGATGCAAATGAGTTAACAAGTATTTTATTGACCCGATAGCCTCACTTGTATGATTCTTGAAGCAAAAGAATATCTCCTTGTGGGCTCAAGTGTAATTACAACCATTGTTCCCACTTAATGCTATTATAGTACCTGATAGTTTTTGGGTGAGTTTTTTCTGGGTTTCCACCATCTCATCCTTCTTGCTATTGATCAAATCATCCAATGGACCAACCATCTTTTGTGTTGCTTCAACTTGTCCTTTGTAGGAAGGTATAACCATGGCCGTCACAAGAGAATCAAGAGTTTTGGTCACCTGAAATAGAAAAAAGGCTTCTCAGAATAAAATTAATGGCAAAATCTGAATAATCATGGAGAGTCAAAGGGCAAGGGCATTTAAAGGAGCAAATGGGGGGAGGGGTGGGGGAGGCATGGGGGATTTATAAACTTTATAAACTGCTTCCTTTACATAAATAATGGATTCTCAATTATTAACTGTGCAGTAAACTTGAACAATTGGACTTAAAGACGTAAATCCTGCTAACTTAATTAACACAGTGACTTCAGGCAGGAAAAAAAAATTCAGAATGATTGTACATACATTTTCTTTCACTTTGTTTCTGACTTTGTACCCTCCAGGCAGAGTAGATAGATCATGGTACACATCTCCCATAACTCTGTTATTTATCTCACTAACGATTGAAGCAGTCATGACCTGAAACCATGAATGAGGTATACCAAATAATAAACAACTTAGTTGCAACAGAATATGATAGTGATATGATTTGGCAGAGGAGTACAGGGATCCAGGGATGGGGGGGGGGGGGGGGGGGGGGGTGGGGCAGGTCTTCCTTATCTTGTTTTGACTTTTAACTAATCCATACAAGTTTAGGGACCATTAGTTATTTCCCTGGGAGGGGGTGAGGGGTGGGGGATAAAAAGAACCAAGACTTTTATGTCCCCCTTGTTTTTATAAAATAAAAATTCTTAGACCAATCTCCTAGGCCTCATGTATTTATACGTGCTCATGAAAATATTTAAGTTACCATCCTTCTACCTTGACTAGCCCCCCTTTTCTCTGATATGGCAGCTCCACCCTTTTTTGTCATTCCATTAAACATGAATAATGAATGGTCTCGTAGCATTAGGTACCCTTGAGGAACTGATTGAGAGAGGGAGGCCTAATTTTTACTATCTAATAGAAAAGATTTAGTAGTCCAAGACTAGTGGACTAGCATTAATGCTGAGCAGCTGTTAATGCATGATAGGCACCTGTTCTTCTGTTCCATAGTCTTCTGAGTAGTGTCTATACAAGTGTCTATAACATGTTCGCCTGTATGCACTTTTAAAGGCAGCCCTACTGATTAGGTCAGGATTCTTGAATCCTGTTGAGAGAAAATTATTCCCAAAGGATTTCAGTTTAAAATGGTATAAATATACCCCAAAACACCTTAAAAACTATCGGAAAAAACTTCATTACTAAGCCAAAAGTATCCCAATTTCAAAAATGTGATTTTAAGAATTTTTTGGTTTGGAAAATCCGGAATCATATCCTGGAATGACCACTTGGATTGGACTCTTGCCAATTGGATTGTGGATCGAATAATTTGAAACGATCAATATATTTACAAAACTCCTGTACACACATATTTGGCATGTCAAAACAACTGTTATTTCATCATTAATTTAAGCACAAAATGGACCTTTGAATTTTCTGCAACATGTCTTCATTACTTCCAGCCATTTCTTTTTCTCTTCCTCATTTTCAGCAGTAATGTAGAATGGCCGTCGGGATTGGTGTCCTAGTTCGAAGGTGTGCTCAGGGTATTTCTCCGGCATTGGTATTTCCTTCTCATCAATACCTGTTGACATTTTACGCCAAGAAACATTGATATAGTTATATAGTTATACTGTTGTCCATTTATTACAGGTGCAGATCCAGGATTTTTTTTAAAGGGCAGTGTACCACTCAGGATTTTCGTTTTAGGAGGGAGTACATCATTTGCTTGAAAACTCAAACACCAATTATAATGCAGTAGATATCAACTCATCTATGAAGGGGGGGAGGGTGCGCTCACCCTGCACCCCTCCCCTAGATCCACCCCTTTATTAAGATTACATACCAAGCTGTTTAGCAACTTTCTTCAAACGCTCAATAATAGCACTATCAGCATCCTCTTCCACTTCATATCCTGCTGGGCATATCACTCCTTTAGCCTTAAAACCCTTTTCAAATGCCTGGGGGGGGAAATTACGAATTAAAGCTCACTGGATATTGAAATTTTGTTTTAAGGACACAAGTTGCCTGAGAAAGTGAAGTGTTCTTACCTCCTGGTTCTCATAGTATTCTATACAGTAATCTTGTTTGACTACAAAGTATCTTTTCTTCCAGTTTTTAACTAAGGCACCTTGTTTGATCAGATATCCCTTTTTTATTGGCTCATCCTCTTCAACCTTATCCTGTATATAACAAGTATCTTTAAATACAAAGATATATGTGGGGGAAGGGGTGGGGGAATTGGTTCCAGAGTACCAGTATCTTTCCTATCCCTCCCCCCTCCCCTCAGCACTTCAAATAACAAACTCACATTATTTTTGCTATTGCTACTTCCTTTCTTTTATTTATCTTCTGAATTTTATTTTCCTCTTTTTTATCTACATAAAATTCAACTAATATCTACTTTACTTTATCTAATTTCTTTCATTCCCAAATTATTTTACATTTCTATTTTTTATACCAATTTTTCTATTCCTAATAATTTCACTCCTCTCTCCTCCCACCCCTCCCCCACCAAAATTTCATTACCAATAATATCCCTGATATTTCTTTTCACAGCAAGACTATACAAACCTTTCTATACGTAAGCTCCCTCTTGGGTCCATCTTCCTTAAACGATTCTTTATCAATATCCGCCAGTTTTGCTTTTGCAAATTCAATCCCATAAGCCTGAATAAACTCCTGGGAAAAAGTCCCCAAGAAATCCTTGGCTAAATCTAAATAAGAAAAGAAACGAAAAATTCTTCAAAAACGCTGCTAGATTTCCCAGTAATGTTTCTAATTCGACTGATCAATTACTTTCCATTGTTATTTTACGAGTTAAGAGTAGTATTTCGAAATAAGAATATAAAAGTAGGTTTCGTAACTCGAGTAGATAGCGTGCAATCGTTGGCACTCAAATTATCTCCTTCGCATTCATTTCCGGTTGTAGATTAACACCATCCAGAAGAAATAGTTTATGAAATTTTACATATTCTTCATGAATGCTTCCAAAAGTCTTTCAATTTACGGCAAAAATTTATAAATTTGAGGTAAGACTAGGGTGTTTATTTTGTTTGGAAAAATACGGAGTAGTATTTATAGATATACGATCACTTCATTACTAGTAGGAAAATACTGATAAAGGAGTAGAAAAGAAGACGCTGGAAATCGTACAAAAAGTTTGCATTGTTATGTATAAGTTTCTTTTCACAATGGGACCAAATTTTCATTGAAATATTATTAAGAACAAATAAGTAGAGGTTTCGCTATAATATTTTCTATACATTCTCCTACAGGAACAATCGACACCAAGGGGTTGTCAACAGTCACGGGCCGCTTTCAAACATTGCAGGAATACGACTACTGACCTTCAATTCGCTCTTTCCTGTGCGAGTCTATTGGAATGATGTTTCCCATCTCTTGATGATTTTTCTCAAAAAATAAGATTGCTAGAAATCCAAACGAGGAGCTCTTCTTTAGCTTCACTTGATATTGTAACACAAACGGAAACACGAGAAGATTTATGTGAACGTTTAGAGGGAGGGGCGTCCAAAATGAGCTGAGACGCGTTTTATTAGTCTAGTGTACAGAATGATAGCCTCTTTCACTTCGGAACATTACTTAATGATTACGACATTTACCCGGTTATGAAGCCAATAGATATCGATTATATTGACTTATATCGAAATGAATTAAGTGTTAAAGGAGTTTCGATCTTCATTTCCGTATATCTTAATGCTTTTCACACAGTTGATTGGTGTATACATTCAAAACAATGTAAAATTCTATGGTAAGCTGGCGATTTTTATAGACAACAAAACGTGAATTATCGAGGCTACAGCTTGCCTCCAGCGAGACCTAAAGAGGATTTAGCACATCTGAGTGAACCTTTAGCTGAGAAATCACGAATTTTTAAACAAATTGTTGATTCGATGTATTAATTAAGAGTTTGATAAATGGCTTTTATTGACATTTAAATTTCGCGCGTTACTTTAACTTTTCCCGCGAAGTCATGATAAGCTCGAATTTTTTGAGGTTTTATTTTTTCTCCCACAAAGAGCAGGTATTCTTGTATGGATATTGCAAAAGCATTAACAACTGATTCCTGAGAAAATACGTAATACGACAGGATATTGCAAAACAGGAAAAATTTCAGCCTCCAAAAATACTTGCTGGGGGAGGGGTGGGAAAAATTTGTCGAGTATGTGAGCCTTGTTACCCAGCGGTTACGAGCTCGAGTTTATAATCTAAGATGGCGGATGTTTTGAGTGAAGACACGTCAATAAATCCTCCAATATTACAACAACCCGAAGGGGAAGTGGCTCAAAATGGCTCCGATGAAACAGAAGAGGTATCAATAGACATATTTTGGTTGTTTTTTTTTTGCGGTCTTTCTTTTAATTCTGATTTTTTTCTGAAGGATTTGAACGTTGATATTAACCTTGGTGAACTAGACTTGACATCACAAGATGAATATATCTTGGACGAAGTCGATGGTAAGGCAATAATCTTCTGATTTATTGATCTAAAATAAACTTTCATCGTTTATTTAGTGTGTTATTCATAGAAAACTCAAGTTTTTAATAAAATGTTTAAATCCCTATTTATTTTTGTTGTGTCTTTTATTTCATATTTGCAGTTCACATACAAGAAAACTTGGAGGATGAATTAGTCAAGGAAGCTCTGAAAGCTGTAAATACCAATTATGATTTTTGTTTGTGTTTGTGATGTCCGGTGCTGTTCTTGCTCTGTTTTATAAAGGAGAGTGTGTTGTTCTAACCTGAATTGTTTTGTATTGCTTAGGGTGTAGATCTTCGGCAGTATTCCAAGCAAATTGAGTCAGATCTCCATGATGTAGAGAATGCATCAATTTCTGACTGTATCCTTGAAATTAGTTATTTTATGTACTTCCATGTTTCTCTCAGCCCCTCGAGAGTTACTCTATTACTCATTTTAAATTCCATAATTTGTTGTTAATGAGTGGGAAAGGTATAGTAATGACTTGGTACATGTTGTAATATGATGTAACATTGCAATGACTTCCCATATTTTTGGCTTATTTAATGCAATTAAAATATGTCATAGTTGCAGTGTAACTTCAAATTTTCTGTATCATTTCCCATTCATATGAAGACTAGTCTAATTTGAGCTAAAAGATGTGATCAAAAATAATCTTAATGAACAGCTTAGACATCCAAGAAAGTAAGAATATTGCTAGTCTTCACAATCAAATTGCTTCGTGTGATACCATACTAGAGGTGAGTTTCTGTAATCATGGCTGTCAGACTTATGCATAACATGTTAAATGAATTTAACTTTCTATTATCTTTTGTATCAGAGAATGGAAAAAATGCTGACAAGTTTTCAGGTAACAAGTCTTGATATCTCATTAGCCTTCCTTGGTGGAGGTTCTCTCTTGTTTTTCTTCCTTTTGTGCTTGGGATCCCTGTGGTAAAGGAAGAGTGAGTGTGGGAGTACAAATTTGTACTTAGTCTTCCAATATCAGTTTAATCAACCTACCACAGGTAACCCACCAAAGAAATAAGCAGAGATATGTCACATAGACCTTGAACCATTATTTGTTATACAAAATCCCACATTCAAGCCACAGCAAGCTTAATGAGTGCAAGAAAATATCATAGATCCTACATTGTAAAACTACCCCTATAATAGACCTTGTAATATTTTGCAATTTCAGACCACATGGCATTCCCTTGAGTATCTTTTCTTTGATTAACAGTTCCAATGATTATTTAACTTGTTTTCCAGGGTGATCTCGGTAGCATTAGTTCAGAGATTCAGACTCTGCAGGAACAATCTCTGTCAATGAATATCAAGCTCAAAAACAGACAGGTTGGAAATATAGTCTTGACAAATGATTGTAAAATAGAATTATCTAATATTTAATATCTAATATAGATTTATGTGCATATATTTTCCACACGTTTCATATCTTTCATTTGAAAATGATTCCACATAGATTTTTTACATAATTGTGTATATAGAAAATGAAGTTAATTTAAAGACATTCATTTTAGAACTGATTGATATAAATCATGTTTTTTCGTAGGCAATCAGAGGAGAATTGAGTCAGTTTATTGATGAAATGATGGTGACAGACTCTATGATCAGGTGAATTATTGCGTATTTGTTGACAAATCAGATGAACATCATAGGCATCACATAATCACTATCAGTAGTACCAGCAACAGAATTAACAGAATTGGCATCATCATCATCATCAGTAGCAGCTGAAGCTATAACAGACACAGTTATTGATGCAGCAATAACATTATCATCAGGGATAGTTAAAACACCATCAGTAGAAGCAGCTTCAATAACAACAGAATTAACTTTAACATAGTATCATAGTTACCTTATAACTTTCCCCTGTAGTTTTCTCACCAGACACACAAACCACCATAGTATTAGAAGCAGCTTCAATAGCAACAGAATTAACCTTAACCTCACACTAGTTTTTAGCTAGTTATATCTTTTTAACCTTAACATAGTATCATAGTTACCTTGTAACTCTCCCCTGTTGTTTTCTCACCAGACACATATGTGAAACAGCAGTAACTGACCAAAGCTTCATAGAACAATTACATGAACTTCACCACAAGATTGATTTTGTCAAAGAACAGTCCTTCAAGAACTCCTTGTCTTGTAATGATGTTGGAGAAGGATTGGAGAAACTTAAAGTCAGGGTAATAACTTGGGTTCATGGGTGGTATAGTATAAGTGTACTTACCTCTCACCTACTGTAGACTTGGATCACATGTTAATAAAGTCTGTTAGGTCTTGTACTTGATTTGAGGGTTTTGCTTTAGTTTTCCTCTATCTTCAAAACCTAACGAAATAAATTCAAATCGATCTGTGAGTTGCTGTGCCTTAAGATCAGCCCAGAGGTTGTTTCAGGGTTCTATTCTGTGAGTTAGCAGTACCCTGACTTGGATCAGTCCAGAGGTTGTTTCAGGGTTCTATTCTGTGAGTTAGCCATGCCCTGACTTAGATCAGCCCAGAGGTTGTTTCAGGGTTTGACCTGTGAGTTAGCTATACCCTGACTTAGATCAGCCCAGAGGTTGTTTCAGGCTTAGATCTGTGAGTTAGTCATTCCTAACTTTGACTTCGTTTCTGGGTAACGAAAAAATATGAAGATAATAGGATAAAATATGTATATGAGCATCTATGAATTCACTCTGACATGTCTTTATTTACTTTCATTTTTAACAGGCCGTGCAGAAAATCAGGGAGTTTATCCTTCAAAAGATTTACTCCTTTCGTCGACCAAATACCAATTACCAAGTACCACAGAATGCACTCCTGAAACACAGATACTTCAATGAGTTTCTGTTGGCACATCACAGACAAGTCGCCAGGGAAATCAAGGATGAATATATTGACACTATGAGCAAGATCTACTTTTCTTACTTCAAAAGTTATATTTCAAAGTTAATGAAGTTACAGGTAAGTGAAGAGTTCTTGTGGGTAGTTTTCAGTAGATTTTATGTTTATTATTGTTTTCTTTGTTTAGTATGAGGAGGTTGCTGATCGAGAAGATTTAATTGGCGTCGAAGATAATGCCAGGAAAGGTATTGTATGTGTATTGCATAGTTGTAATAATCATCATCATCAATCAGCATTATCAAAGCTATCATCATTACCATCATGACCACCATCTTCATCACCATCATCCTCAACTCCATCATCACCATCATTTACATCATCATCATCAGCAGCAGCAGCATAATCATCATCATCACCACCACCATCTCAATCATCATCGCCAACATCATCATCTTTAACATAGTCATCACAACCATCATCATCACCATCTTTATCAACATTGTCATCACCACCACTATCTTCATCATCTCCATCACTACCATCACATTGTCATCACCA
>NW_022261217.1:26120-43717 GCF_009602425.1 Actinia tenebrosa | reverse complement strand
GACTGTGCTTGTAAATAATATGCTGTATTGTACATACTTTGTTGATGTAAGATTAGCTTGTTCCCTTGAGATGTTGCAAGGCTTTCGCAGTCTTTATTCCTATAATCTTCTATAAAACAACATAGAAGAGTTTTCAGCCTTCTGTGCTTGTGTCATTAGTGCATCAGAGTAAAAACACTATTATAGCCATGCAAATAAATTAACACTAAATGGTACCAAATAATGTTAGAGTGCATGCCATATATCCGTGGAAACCTTGGAAGAAATTGCACAAATTTGCATGAAGTACAGTAGACCTCAGTAATGACTGTACACCTACAAAAGTTTTGTCAGTTAACTTTTTCATGGATATATGGTATGCATTCTATCCCTATTTTCTATTGTCTAATTAGTGCTAATTAGTACTAAATAGTGTTCATATAAACCTATACATGTAAACTAACAATTGATATCTTTATTTTTCAGTCTTGCTCAGCATTTTCAAGTACCGCCAGATAAAGTTGATAGTTCATTCAATCCAACAAATGCAGTTTTAAATCTGTTGCCTACCAGAAAAGTTGGAGAACTCAAAAGTGCTTTAACCCACTTAGGAATGACAGCAAATATAGAATGCCTTATGAATGACCTGGGGAGGCAACCAGATACAACTGATTCTCCAGGATCTACTAATCCAGTGAATAATCTAGTAGAAAATACAAAGAATTTGTCAATTGGTATGTTCAAAGATTGATCTTAAAACTGCATGCAATTTTTCATATTTCTAAGTGAAGAATTAATTCTAGGCTTTCCTTCTTCATCACACTCACCATATTTTATTCCACCTTTACTCTCTTCTCAATAGTGCTGCCCTTTCCCATTTCCCACTTTTCTTGTTTCCTCTTCTTCTTTTCCAATCTCCCCTTCTTGCCACTCAGCACACTCCTCCATCAATTCATCAGTCAACACTCCCATTCATTCTTTATACTGTATTACCTTCCCTTCAATGTGCACTATTATTCCCTTCTCTTAACTCTACACTTCACAATCCCACCCATTTACTTCCCATTTCCCACTCCCTTCACTTGACTCAGCACTTCACACTCCCCCTCTTCACTTCACATTCTCCACTCCTTTTCACTAGGCACACATGTGGCTTCCACTTCCTTCTTTACTCTTGGACACTCATTACCCTTTTCTCCATCCTTCCATCCTATCCCTCCACTTCCCTTTTTTGACCTCCCCATTTCATATTCCACTTCCCTCTGAACTCAAACAACAAAATTAAGGACCAGACTATTTTAATATTAGATTTTTTATCATGCTCTCAAAAGCAGATAAATCCAAAACACCAAAAGAATCTAAAACACTAAAACCTGTGGAGACGTTTGGTGATTTAAGTGATGAAAACCAGGAAAGACTTCTTGCAGAAATTGAAGCAGAAGAGTTAGAATTAAAGTACAGTTTTGAAATCCCACCTCATGATCAATGGCAAAAATATAAAATTCGTGAACTGACAAAACTTTTGAGGAAAAATAAAATGAAGAAAACAATAGAATGGATGAAGGATAATCTGCCAAAAGGAGTAACAGGTTAGTAATTTGATAAAAAGAAGACTATTCATGGCAGCCTCATAGTCTGAATAGTCCCCTTCACAGTTCCCTGCCCCATCTTGAAAGGTAGCCGTGCCTTTGCATCGAAGCGAGACGAACGGTGAGCTTGCAATGATAGAGACGTGTGAATAATTGCCCAAGGTGTTAAAAAAGGCCCCTAACTTTGCATGCTCACTTTCGTCTTGATTCGATGCAAAGGCACGGCTACCTTTCAAGATTACGCAGGGAACTGTGAAGAGGACTATTTGCATGATCCCTTCACTTCAAATATGCAATGGTTGAACGCTGATTCAGTGAACTTCTAATATTTTAGAACTGTACCCTCCCTTATCTGTGGTTGGTTTTCTTGATTCCCTCCTTCCCCTCCTTGTCATTGTTCTAAAGGAAGATAGTTCATAGTACCAATCATATTAACATTACCTTTTATTCTTTAAGGACCTTATTTTGATGAGAACACTAATGTCAGGGACTTGCCCTATTCTGCTAGGAGTAAACTTACAGTTCAGCTTTGTGGTAAGTGCTTCATTCATTGGCATTACAGGGGGTACTGAGTGGTGTAGATGAGAGTGGCCAAGGATCGAGAAAAGATAATTGCCAGCTTTTTGTTTCCACATATTACACCCATTCTAATAACCACACCCAGAAAACTAGCAATCAAATGAAGAAAGGAAGGAAGGAAGGGATGGATGGATGGATGAATGAATGAATTAGAGACATTGCATTTTGGCTAATATCAAGTTTTAATTATAATTATAATAAGATCCTTTGTTTAAATCCACGTAAACTTATCCTTGCTTGAACACATAACAAGGATAAATGGACATGGCTGCCGCATGAAAAAGGCCAATGGTTTATGTTATTATTGATGACTGGCAAAAAACAGATGTCTTCGGAGTATGTTGGTTGTAAAAATAGAAAAATGGATGTCAAATGATTTTTTTTTCATTCTTTCAAAAGCCCATAATGAGAACTGGAAGATTCTTGCTAGCCATCTTGGGTTGAGTAATACCGAAATACAGTATTTTGATAGCCATCGGTTCAGAAACCCAGCAGATGAAGTCCTGAGGCAGTGGGAAACTAAAAGAAATACTAGTGTTGGAGAATTGTATGACATACTGGTGTTTTTAAATATGCCTGTAATTGCCGATTCAGTATTATGAATGCTGATAAAAAAAGGAAATGTGATAAGTTGAGGAAGATGGGTACCCTGTGGTGCTTGATGACCAAGGGAAGACTGGGGGGACTTGGCTGTTGGAAGGAAAAACAAAAATGGGAATAAAATAGTGGGAAGGGATGGGAGAATTAGTATTGAGTGGAAATATCATTTCTTTTTGCCCTTTATTTTCCTTCTCACAGAAAGCCAACCTTTCTGTCAGCTTCGTTATATAAAAAAATATGAATTGGATTTACTCCCAAGATCCCTTAGCCATCAAGCTTCACGTCATAAAATCCCAGATAGGAATATCCAAGATTTTGAAATGCAAGAAAACATGAAAGAGAATTTGAGAATAGAAATGATTGGAATTTTTTCTGTTGACAACTGGAATATTTCTATCAAATCACTTTTTGTATATCAAAAGTGTCTAAATTATGGGCTTTCTTTATAACATAGTTGCTGAAAGTGAGCTCTCAAAAATACGAGAGAAAATACTTTTTCATAAACAAATTTTCTAAAAAGTTCCAAACTTTTTTTTTGAATTTATTGCTTGTAGTTTTCATTGAATTTATTGCTTGTAGGGAAATAACCCTTTCTTTACCGCTTCAATAGTAACACGGCTTAGAAAAACTCTCAAAAAGGAGACTTGAATTTTTAATTAAGTTACGATTTTGTATGTTAACTGATATTTTAGTAGATTGAAAATGATCGTCTGCCTTAGGCCTTTAGACAAACGAAAAGCATTCTGGTCTAGTTTGGGTATCACCAAAATTCAGAGGACAGGTAGATAAAGGCGTATTGCTTCTCCTACTTGCGTGACACCGTGACGTCCCTTACAAAACTTACCATTGCAAGCGAGTTTGACTTTCGCAAAGTCTTTCGTCGCGGTTTGTTCACGCGCGCTGTATAAAGCACAGGCATCCCAACCAGGATCATACTCGCTGGACACTCACTTTTTTCCCCACTGGCTTCGCTTGCGACTCTGCGAGTCTCGGATAGATCAAAGTTTCTCTGTGTAAAGAACAGATTTCGCATGATTGTGAAACGTCACGACGCACGGCACGATGACGGTATAAAATTAACGACATCTTTGAGTCAATCACAACGCGCAACTGAATACTGCACAGCCAATGTAAACAATCTTACATGGTACCGTCACGGTCACGGCAACGCATGTTTTCACAGTCATACGAATTTTCTGGTGTTGTAAAGTAAATTGATATAATAAAGAGGTACGAAGAATAAAATGAGATTTTATTTATTTAGGATTTTCCCGTTTAAAGTGTACGAGTTAGCGGAGAAATGTTACGTTCATGCAATTATAAGGACGAAACTCTAGCAAACTATATGCCATTGTGTGTTTGGCGCTTTTACTTCTTTTTAGAATTGAAGTAACTTATTTTAATTCTGGAAGCAGAGGAACTTCCAAGGCAAGGAAGCCCATCGTATAGTTCGCTTGTGGCATGCTGTGTCGTGTGTGGCAGCGCAATAATGCGAGTATTCATGAATGGAAAGCAGCTTCTTCGCTCATACTATGATCTCATTCTTCAAGCGTAATGGTTCCTCATTTATCAAACTTTTTAGCAATTCATCCGAGGGCTTTTCCTTGAATATTTTCTCGCTTAGATTTCCTTTATTAATTTTAATGGCTTGGTCTACTGGTTGGTACTCTCCCAGCGCGTCGGTCTCGTAACAAGGTGCTTTAATATCTTCATCATTCAAGATTTCGATGAATTCAAACGGAGTTGCAATACATAAGAACACTGCGAAGAATTCCAAAACTTGGCTGACAGTAGCAACATCAGGAAATGGAGAGCCATTAACAGAGCGACCCCAAGATGCCATAACAGTTTGAACTGGGAATAAGTAGGCAGCGGCTCCTACGAACACTCCGGTAACAAGGTCAGTTAATATGCTCAAAAATCGCCGACACTTGGAACGATTTTTCCACCCAAAAGGGTAGATATGGACCTTGATGAATAAATTACCAATGATAGCGAAAGGTATGATATATTGGAGGATCAGCCTACTAGCTTCATAGAGTCGTCCTGATTCTGTGTACTGCCAGCCTTGGACGCAGTTTCCCGCGTCGAGATATGCCTGGGATACCATCCCGCACTGACAGAACTGTGGAGCGGTAAGAAGGCTAGCGATTGCCCATACCAAGACAGTGGTATTTTCAGCATCTCTCGAACTAACTTCATCATTGTGGATATTCTTGAAATAGTTATCCATAGCTACGGCAAGCAAGCCGAGGATCGATGCTGTGAGTGCAAAGTTTGCTATGGGTGGTAGAACGGTGCAGAGTGAAGACCCTAAGCTCCACTGTAGTCCTGTCACGCTTCGTAGCATGAAGTTAATTGGCAGATAAAGATGAACCACTAAAGCAAACACGTTGGAAAAAATACTTGTTCCTAGAAGGAGTTTGTGGCTTCCAAGTGTATTCCATTTTTTCTTGAGTAACCAAAAGGCCCATATGTTTGCCGAGAGTCCAAGCAAATGGAACAGCATCCAAACGACGTTAAGAATGTCTTTTGATGGTTTCACCCTTGTAAATGCATCGCAGAGAAGCATTATTTTGGAGATAAATATCCGTCGTCTTCTGAAGTACGGGTGTTTCTTGGAGAGTCTAGCGTTATTCAAGTAACTGTTTCAAAACAAGCAGATGATCCACCCTTGTTTATGTTTTAACAGGCGCGGTTCATGCTCTTCATTGATTGGTCCACTCGACACGACTGGTTATGACAGGTACCATACTAAACATACGTACGCCATAAACACGATTCACTTCAAAGTGGAAAATCTTCTTCTATATATACATTTAACAATTATAAACCGTTTCTTTTTTCTCTCCAATAGGTAATTTAGACGGTTTTTTGTCAACTTGGTATTTTAGATCGTTTAAATGTGACGTCATCATTTCGTAGTTAGAGATGTAAATTAGGTTTCATCAAGCTAATTTTTTTCGAGCGAAATCCGAGTTTCTAATAATAATACCACCATCATTTCGTAGCTAGAGATGTAAATTAGGTTTTTTACAATAACTTACAAATTTCTCGCGCGCTGATTGGTTATTTTTTATCATCAATAAAAGGACAGACAGATAAAGCTGACGTCAACGAGCGTGCGCTCTTTCCGTTGGTTGTTTTGATCACTAAAAATGAGAAGTTTTTATCGTTTTTGTTATTGTATAAAACAAATAGACATCAGTTTTTTGTGTCTGTCCTCTTATTGACAATACATTGCGTCATCACATTGTCAAAGTAGTGTGGATACGCATACTACTTTGACAATGTGATGGCGAAATTAAGAAGACAGACACATAAAAATCTGAAGTCAATTTGTTAATCATCAAGCCAATTTTTTTCGGAAGAAACCCGAGCTTCTAATAATAATACCCAATGCTTACTTGTAGTTTTTTTTTACATTTCCTTTACGAAAGATTTAAACTGTAACGTTTGTGCATAAATGGACCTAGAATTATGTCACAACTTACAAACTCTGTTTGATCTTTCGAGAATGAACAAAATATGGGTTCCCTGTGGTTATAGCCGTTTCTATCTTTCATCGGGTGTCTCCCTTTTTTCTGTATCTTATTTACCATCAGTGGGCTGCCTCTGTCTATCCTAATTTGGCAGAATCGCTTTCGTTCTATCGCAGAAAAGAAAATTTTGACTGCGTAACTTGTTTATTGTTTTTTTTTATTCAGAATTGTGATTACATAGGTGCAATTATAAATGCTTCAAAAAAGTGCAGTACATGCAACCAAAATGAAGGTTGTGTGTTTTGTGCTTTTCTTATGTGCTGTTCTGGTCAGACGAGACGAGCATCAATGCAAAGTCAGTCCTACACAATGGGTTTGCCTTGGTTGTCAGTCTTGAGCTCACAGTGATCATACAGGAATGCGCAATGACCAATCTTGGCAGCTTCCTCGGTGTTGGCTTTGTACACACACTAAAATGACAAACAAAAACAGAGCGATAGCCGTTAAATTAAATCCATTATAGTCCATTTCTATTCATAATCAGATTAAAAACAAATGAAATCAATGACAATGGTTGCTACTAACGACTAGACTAAGATTAATTTCGCGAGTTAAATTGTACGAAACAACCTTTGGGCTGATCAAAGTCAGGGCACTGCTAACCCACAGTTCGAACCCTGGGGCTAATTCAAGTCAGGGATCTTGGGCCAAAAAAAGTCATTTTTAACTTGAGTGATATTTGTTTTATGAATGACTGATCAATGAGAAAAGGACTTACTTCAAGAGCCTTGGTGTAGTTTTTCTTGGACTTGCACTGGTCTCTCATTTCGCCTAGCTTAGCTTTGAACTCTTCGACGTTCTTCACATTCTTGAATGGACATCCGTCCTTGAAGGATGGGCATCCTTTGCCGAGGCCTTTAAGGTCAGGGACGTTGTAGGGACATCTTTTACCCTTCTCAAAGGCTGGGCAGTGACCCTTGACGTAATCCATTGTAATCTCACCAGGAATCTTAGAACAAAACACTCCATTAGTTAGATTGATAGCTAGAGTGCGAACAATTAATCCATTAGACAGTATTTACTAAATAGTACAAAATAGTTCTAATTAATCGATAGAAAACAATGGAATTTGCATGAAATTGTGCTATTTAGTATTACTAAAGTTTCACGGTTATATTGTTTGCACCCTACCACTTTTTATGGTATAATTAATAGAGATAAGAGGTGAATAGACCGTTTTCTCAAGATTGCGTGCGCATCCAAATTTAAGGAACTTGACGGGCCAAGATACCAGAACACGAACTTTATGATGAGTATCATATTATCATATCGATAAGAATAACTAAAATCGATTATATTCTCCTCTTTAAATATGAAACTGGCTTCTCTATTTTATTGAATTTGCGTTTTTCAGTTTTGTCCCCTGTGATTGGTAAGGTTTAGGGGCGTGGTTGGGGAAAAAGTCATTGTTTTCTATTGTTCTATACATGTGTACCCTCCAATAGGATCACATCTTGCAAATTCCGCCTGAAGGACGTAAGTTGGATGCGCACACAACCTTGAGAAAATGGGCTATTGGCACTTACAATGAATCTGC
The DNA here is from genome assembly GCF_009602425.1 of Actinia tenebrosa. The sequence goes on along the minus strand of NW_022261217.1, from coordinate 35,891 downwards.
CATTCAGGTCCGACTTCAAGCAGCAGCCACTTTTAAAGAAGGGGCAGTGACCATATTTAGCAACGGCTTCCCCACCTGCTCCATAAGTAAGCTATTTAAAAACAAAAACATATCTCGGTCATTGCATCTTTTGATGTTCTTCAAGAGTATTGCAGATTAGAGTTTTAGCGGTTGAAGGAGAGGGGATGGTGCGTTAACACTGTGCACAGTCACCTTTCACTGCACACAAGACAATTGCCTTAAAATATCTAATAATCCATCTATCACACCACACCACGTACGTAAATTACAGCTCTGCCTCAAGGGCCTCATTAGCGGTTAGTTTAAGCCAGAGTTAATGCTTTATCTGTCCAATCCACTTAGTTTTGGTCACCATTCTCATAGTTTCTATGAAACCATCGACTTTCACAAGCAAGCTACAGTTATCCTTTAATGTAGTTAGACCCCCACTAAACTGAAGCATACTGCTAGTATAAGCCAGAGCATTTCAAATAGAAATCGTAGAATGATAAGTTATACACCGTAGTGAAAATAGTAACTGACGTTTCGGACGTTAGTCCTTCGTCGGAGTTTGACTCCGACGAAGGACTAACGTCCGAAACGTCAGTTACTATTTTCACTACGGTGTATAACTTATCATTCTACGATAACTGTTTTATTAGAAACACCGACGCAGTCCACGCTAGTGTTTACTAGCCATCATCTACAATTCAAATAGAACATGCTTTTCAAAAGTTACACTGATCATAACCGACTTTAGACGCGAGATTAATTCTCATCAACGTTGCTTTCAAACATCTAAAGTAAAAACCCATTACTTACATCCATAGCCTTGGTATAGTTCTCTTTACCCTTGCAGTGATCTCTCATCTCGCCCATTTTGGCTTTGAACTCTCCCACATTCTTGACGTTCTTGAATGGGCATCCATTCTTGAATTCTGGGCAACCTTTGCCAAGTCCTTTCAGCTCTGGAACATTGTAAGGGCAGGCCTTGCCTTTGTTGAARACAGGACAGTGGGCTTCTATGTATTCCATAGTGTAAAGCTCAGGAACCTTTGGGACAAGCATCAAAATTATTTGTTAGAATCTGCGATATATATATATATGCATGGTTACTAAACGTGTTTGCAGTCGATCAATACTTACAATGGGTTTTCCTTCGCGATCATTCTTGAGTGGGCAGCCAAATTTAAAGAATGGGCAGTGGCCAAGCTTTGCGGTTTGTTGACCGTTGACAGACTGGATGATCTTAAAAAAAGTGCCGTGAAATATGTAGGTTATAGCACTCAGTAGAGAGAGAATTTTTATCGCGTTCATTTTCTTGCTTAGCTAATGTAAATTAGTTCAAATAAAATTGCATTCCACTTGTAGAAATTTCAGAAATTCTTCTTCAAATACAATTTAACTTTGGCTCCGTATTTTCGTTTCATATTTCCCATCATTATATATAAATTTCCAGGTAGACCTTTCACTTTTAACGGTTTTAAAAATCCTGGATAAGAATACTTGTAAAAGCTTATGATTTTACCTTCAATGCTTTGTCATAATTGGTCTTGCCCTTGCATAGATCCCTCATCTCTCCCAGCTTCCCTTCAAACTCGCCAATATTTCTGACTCCTTTGAAAGGACACCCATCTTTGAAGGCGGGGCAGCTTTTTCCAAGTCCTTTGAGCTCGGCCACGTTGTAAGGGCAGAACTTTCCTTTTTGGAAGGCTGGACAATGCTCCTTGATGTAGTCCATCGTAAATAACTCTGGAACCTGTTTGGAATTGAAAGGAAAAGTCAACTTCAAAAACGTTTCAAAGCGTTTGCCTTTCACCAAATGCAAGTTGTGTTCAATTCCCGGACTCCGTTTACTTCGTACGAGTCGGTTCTTTCCTGCCGTTCAAGCCGGGCTTTTTCTGGTTTTCCTCCCTTTTCTTCTAAGATTCCAATTCGATCATTGAACAAGGGGCACAGGTTTGTTAGCTACTGGCTATCAAGTGCTACTCTCGCACAAATAAAGACTATGCATTTAGTTGCCTGGGTCCTGTACGTTGAGAGTGACCTTTGGGGAATGTGCCTGTAATCTGTACGTATAGTCTCTCGGGTTTATTAAGTTCCACAAGAGTAGAAAATACACCAATTCTGCTGTGCCAGTTGTAAAAAGATATACTTACAATTGGTTTACCACTGGGATCGGTCTTGAACATACATCCATACTTAAAGAAAGGACAGTGTCCAAACTTCGCCACTTGCACACCATTGGCGCCTGCAATCATCTGAAAGCCAACAAGAGCAGATTTAAAGTATATATGTGTAACATCATAGATAGTGTAAACCCTCAGAGTGTTGCAATTTCTTTTGGTATTTGAAAGTCGTAAAACTGATCCATTGTAAAATGAGACGTTAACCTATACTTACATCAAGAGCCTTGTCGTAGTTTTCCCTGCCTTTGCATTGATCTCTCATCTCGCCAAGTTTTGCTTTAAATTCCCCAATGGTCTTAACATTCTTAATTAAAAGGACAGCCATTCTTGAACTCGGGGCAGCCTTTCCCCAGCCCTTTCAAGCAAGGAAGGTTGTATGGGCAGTAACGACCATTCTGGAAAACAGGACACTTGCTCTTGATGGTGTCCATGTCGACAAAATCAGTGGTCTAAAGACGATACAAAGTTTATTCAATAGTACAGAAACTAGAGAAAAGAGAGCTGGATTCGCGAAGTGTTATAAGGCGGTACTTACGATGGGCTGGCCCTTGAGGTCTTCACTGACTTGACATCCATACTGGTGGAAAGGACAGTGGCCCAGCTTGGCTACTTGTTCAAGATTTGCTTTGTTTATAAGCTAGAAAGAGGAAAAGCAGAGAGGTTAAATGGACCTCATTAAGTGGAAATAATATTAATATTCAGCATCAACAATATCTTTACAGATATCACCGCATCACTTTTACAACAGCAGCACCAATAACCAAATCATAATCAGGAAAGCAAGGTGATACGATTTTGTGAGAGAGTCATAAAAAATGGAATTGAAAATATGAGTACCTCAAAGGCCTTATCGTAATTTTCCTTTCGATTGCATTTGTCTCTCATCTCTCCTAGCTTTTGCCTAAACTCTCCCACATCCTTAACTCCTTTGAAAGGGCATCCATCCTTGAACGAGGGACAGCCTTTGCCGAGTCCTTTCAGCTCTGGAACATTGTAAGGGCAGGCCTTGCCCTTATTGAAGACTGGGCACTTGTCTTTGATGGTATCCATGGTAACATAGACCGAGTCCTAAAGGAAACAACCAATCACTTCAAATATGGCAAGTGCTTTGCAAAAATAAATCGCTTATTTTAGGCCCCGTCCACACGTATCCGGAAATATTTGTATCCGCAAATTATTTTTTGCGGAACGAAAATGTTTGCGTCCCACGCAGCGTATTCGAATCGTTTTCACCGTCCACACGTATCCGTGTTCGTAAAATTTGCGGATACAGACACAAAAATTTCCGGACGCGTGTGGACGCAACCCGTGTCCGTAAAAAAACATTTCCGGACACAAAAATTTGCGGATACGTGTGGACGGGGCCTTAGTTTATCATGTGTTAGAACGATGTTATTGCTCGACGTTCTTAAAAAATTAATAAAGTCCACAGTAATACAGAATTTGTATTAGTAGAATTTGATTATATTTTCTGTTGATCTGTGAACAAGCCATGAATATGTAAATAGGCAATGTATAGATGGCTGCACACTTACAATAGCGGTTTGAGGCGCAAAAACTGGCTTGCCATCTTTCTTGGTGTTGAAAGGCCAAGTTTGCTTGGCAGGACACGTTTTCCCCAACTTCTTTTCCTCACTGTAGCCGAGAGCAACAGCTTCTTGTATGGCGTGGGCCATAATTTTTTTGCCAGCTTCGTTTTGAGGAACCAGAGATGCGAGAACGTCGGTCACTTCCCCAAGAGTCTTGCACTGACCTGGCTTGACAATGCAACCATGGTCGAACACTGGAGACTTGGCCAGTYCTGGTTTTAGTCCAGTGTATGGACACTGGCTGTTCTTGAAAACGGGGCATTTCGCCTTCACGTCTGCTATGGTAGTTTGCTAGTAAAAATACAAAACAAATTAACAGCATTTCAGAGCGGTTCTACGAGTGACGTAGCTGCGAAAATGAAGTTCAAAGTTCATTTTTTTTAGTGTTCCATTCCAACTTTGACCATCCGTTAGCTTTCCTTCGAGTATTTGTTTTGTTTCAGTAAGACAAAAATATATAATTACAATACGTAAGAATATTGTTCAGTGGCTTTGTAGGTATTAAAATGGAGGTTTTCAGCAAAAAATATGGCGTGGTCGTATTTTAGAGGTAAAAACTGACAATAATAAATAAAATCTTCCATACCCCCGAATTATAGAATAAACGAAGTAAAACAATACAGTACATGCGCTCAAATGTATCGATAGATTCGTAGACTTTTTTTGAATTTGTTAATTAAACAAGTTTTCTATCATGATTGCGTTTGTGTTTTGATTACATAATCACATGCTTTATACACTTAAAATCATCTTGGGACGTACATGAAAAAGCTAGCGGACTACACGGGACTAAACGCCCGACTAAACGGGTAAGATGGGGGCAAAGAATTAACCACCAGCAAAGCAACGTCTTTATACTTATCAAACGTGGTCAGTAAAAAGGGTTAGCAAATGGGACCGTCGTTACGAAAGTAGCAAATGCATACGTAGTTCGTAATGTTTCATTATAAAGTCAGCTTCTCCGAATTTTGTCAAACTATACGAAATACATGTAGGAAATGTTTATGAATCTACTCTAAAATAAATTATAAGTTGAGACAAGAATAACTGAAGTACTTACCCTGGACATGATTCAAACCTTCAACGTTGAACAAACTCTGTCATTGCAACTGGTTTTTGGTTCTGTTTGGCCAGGCTTTTATGGTTTTTCTACCCAGATGATACAAATTCCTGAATTAGTAAACACCCAGTGTGATTGGATAGAAAAGTGTGTCATGTGGTCTTGTACGTGACAACGCGTGAAAGATTTCATTCACACTAGATCGTTTTCACGTGACGTCACAGCGGCCATTGATGAGGTACCAAAACAATTCTTGGTTTTCATGTGACGTCATACACCTATCAAATGTTATCGTCCGCCATGTTGGTGTCGCACGAGCTAATTAGCATATGTCATATAACAGAGAGATGCATGTGTTTTGAAGCGGAGAATATAAATGTCGCGTGATTTTATTGAAAATACAGAAGATAAAAGTCACGCAGAACCANCCCCCCCCCCCCCCAGCTCCTAGGTCCTCGCTACGCCCCTGCGCCTTACACTTGAAAGCTTGTATGCAAACTTAGAATAAAAACCGATTAACAGAAGTCAACAATTACCGGCAACTTACAAAAGACTCATTTACTACCTCAAACAAAAGACTGTGACTTGTGATAACACCCACGCATCTTTACATAACAATACCGACTAATTACCGTTTACATTATGAACCGAACCAGAGGTAGTGGCGTAACCAGGGATCTTGCTGGGGAGGTGCACAGGCACAGATTTGCAGAACCAAAAAAAAAAGGTAACCAAAAAAGCAGAACCAAAATGTGGGTGGTTCTTAAATATCCTACAGTATGCAGCTGCAATGTGGTCTTAATTTAATCAAGAGACACTGATTTACATGCAATTTTAAAGCAAAAGGAGATAATATTAATGAGCGGACCTTAAGCTTTAATTTATGGGGGTGCACGTGCACCCTGTGCTCCCCGTGGTTACGACCATGAGAGGAATAAATACCATACACTGTCTCTCGTTTTCTCAATGGACTCTGAAGATGACTTCTGCTCGATCAAGTCGTCGAAACGTCAGTCACCACCAACAAGACTTTCAATCCAATTATCCGTTCGTACGATTCGTAATCACAAGTCAAAATCATAATCAAATCCTMTATGAATTGCCGTTATCAAAAGTCAATGGATCGTAATAAACCACGCTCGAAAATCAAGTCAAAATCTTAATCAAATCCTATATGAATTGCCGTTATCAAAAGTCAATGGATCGTAATAAACTACGCTCGAAAATCAAGTCACAGGGCCGTAACCAGAACTTTTACAGGGAGGGTGCACATCGAATAAAATCGGACCATTGATCGTTTCTTTTAAGAAAGCAGAACCAAAAGAAAAAAAAAGGGAGATGGATGAGCGGACTTTAAGCTTTTATGGGGGGGTTGCACGTGCACCCTGTGCTCCCCCCCAGTTACGGCCCTGAATCAAAATCATAATCAAATCCTATATGAATTGAAGTTATGCCGTCAATGGATCGTAATAAACCACGCTCGAAAATCAAGTCACAGGGCTGTAACCAGAACTTTTACAGGGAGGGTGCACATCGAATAAAATCGGACCATTGATCGTTTCTTTTAAGAAAGCAGAACCAAAAGAAAAAAAAAGGAGATGGATGAGCGGACTTTAAGCTTTTATGGGGGGGTTGCACGTGCACCCTGTGCTCCCCCCCAGTTACGGCCCTGAATCAAAATCATAATCAAATCCTATATGAATTGAAGTTATGCCGTCAATGGATCGTAATAAACCACGCTCGAAAATCAAGTCAAAATCATAATCAATAAGCCTTTTCACAGTTTAAGAATCGATTCCACTGCGCATGCGATTTTATCCCAAATTTCTACCTTCTTTTGTCTAAACCTTCTTTTGTTCTTAATTAAACAAAAGAAGGTGAGAAATTCGGGATAAAATCGCATGCGCAGTGGAATCGATTGTTAAACTATGAAAAGGCTTATTCGGTCGGTAAGACCCACCGATCCGCCGTTGCTTGGATATACACACCTCTGTTTTGAAGTCGGGAGAAAAAATTATACCTATCCTGAGCTTCATCGACAAGATCCCAGTCATATAAAGCCTCAATTTTGATTGTCACTGACCTCAACTGAGTCTGCGTGTAAATACAGGTCGCGTCTAGGCTTTTAAAAGGCATCCCACATGGAAAGACATGGTCATGAAGGCTAAGTCATCAGCAACATAAGTCTGAATTTTGGGTCTGCTGGTCATAGCAAGGGGTTAATCATCTACGGTCTAGGGGCCGACTAACCTCTCCCTTAGGCTTCGGCCGAGCTTCCTGATCAGTCTGTAAATCCAGGGATAGCGGTGTCGGGGTCGAAATCTCCGGCCTAGCCGTAAATGCTTCGCGCTGCCATACGACGGTTCAGCATTCGATGTCTGGAAGTATGGTCCTAAATTTACGAATAATAAAACTAACTAGTTTTTTTATCGGGTAAATTTGGATGAAGAAAGGTGGTCCTAAGTGCGCAAGCGAATCAAGCGAGGGCCATACCGTAAGTTATGTACCAAGGGCGGATCCAGGGGGAGGGTCGGGGGGGTCGCGACCCCCCTGTCATTCCTGAGGTCAAATGGGCTTCCTGTGGTAAAAATGCGACTGGGATTCCTTTGCCCACAAAATTTACCCATGAGACCCCCCTTCAAAAAAACCCTGGATCCGCCCTTGTGTACCGAGTTTTTCCCTCACTGCCTTATGGCCCAAGCGCGTTGCGAAACGAAACGAAAAGGAAAGGAAAGGAAAAGAAAAGAGAATGGCTGGGAAAAACTTATAATCAGCAAAAAAAATTACTTCCATCTACAACAATGAATTCTTTAATGACTAGTAAAATATATCAGAAAAACTTTTTGTCAAGGTTTATTAATATTTATTTTTTTATTCATAAACAAAATATTTATCACAATGTCTATTATGATGGTTATCATTCAATGTCTTCTGGTCTAACAGGGTCCTTTAGCGGTATCACTGACTTTTTGTCTCTGTCTCTTGAAAGAGCTTTCCTCATATCTGTGGAACACAAAAGCCAAGTCTTAATAAATACATATACACCGTTACCTATTTAAAAAGACGCTGTCGGTCAGAGATCTGAAACAGGCGATATGAGACTAAAAGGAATTTTTGAGCTGTTATGTTTTATGGCTCAAATATGCGAAAAATCACATTTCTAACTCAAAGCTTGTGCTTTACATCCCAATATTAAAATGAAACTACGTTGGTCGCAGGGCCGTAACCAGGGGGGAGCACATAAAAGCTTAAGGTCCGCTCATCTATCTCCTTTCGCTTTAAAACTGCGTGTAAATGTTTTTTGATTAAATGAAGACCACTTGTCATCTGCATATTGTAGCATTTTTAAGAATCACTCACCCATTATTCCTATTTTTTCTTGCTTTTTATTTTTTGGGTCTTCTATTTTTGTTGGTTTTTGGTTAGATAAATTTATTGGATGGCAGGATTTATCCATCAGATAGAGCTATCCACCCTTCGTACAACTGTGCCCTGTTGTTCACAACACAAGTGAATTAATCTTACCATAAGCATTCTCATCTGGGTCCCCTGAGTAGTAGTCCAGTACGGTACGGTATACAATGTAACCTAACTTTTTGTACATATCTACTGCTACATGGTTAGACACTCGAACAAAAAGATCCACAAAGAAGGCTTCTTTCCTGAAATAATATGTATAGTTAATTAAGTGTATAGCCCTTTTACAAAGACGATGCWTTGTGACATTGATGAACAAAATAATGATGTTTGTACCCAAGCTAGACCACAATGCATCATGTTCAATATCTCAGAGAACTGAGGTTCGTTRTTAATGAATGGAAATAAATTAAGTGAAAGAGAGAAAGAAGAGAAAATATAGACAGAGGGATGAACAGAATACGAGAAAATAAGGAAGGAAGGGAGGGAGGGAGGGAGGGAGGAATGGAAGGAAGGAAGGAAGGAAGGAAGGAAGGAAGGAAGGAAGGCAAGCAAGCAAGAACAGAAAGAACTGGAAGATATCTGTGTCCTCTTCTTCCCACCAACTAGATGCAAATGGGAAGATAATATGAATGGGACATTCTCCCAATTAAAACCTATTAATCATGCCACTTCCATCTCATTTCAGACTTACTTTTCAGATATGTTTTCCAGGCTTGACATCAATTTTGCTGCTATCCCTAGTCTTCTTGATTCTGGTTCAACACTGAGTGCAGTCACATGACCATGCCATTGGTCTTTAGAGCTGTCGCCTTCTGCTTTACCCATGACTGTATAAGAGAATATAGTTAAGGAATCAGATATACGCATGCTCCACTTATTCTGACTTCTGGTATGAATTCAAACCGTTATTTTTCTTCAAAAGAAAAACAATCAAGCTTATTTATTCATTGTTTATGGAACAGTTTATTTGTCTTTGATTAACATTCTGAAAAAATTAGCAATTTAGTGAGACCCTCACATGTGTGGTAAAGTATTTAAATTTTTATTACATCCATTTTGAAATCACAAGCAAATCCTGCAATCTGATTGGTTCCCTACAGCAGTGATTTCAGCATTTATTACATCCATTTTGAAATCACAAGCAAATCCTGCAATCTGATTGGTTCCCTGCAGCAGTGATTTCAGCATAAATTGCACGATTTTGAGCTCTAAATTGCACGATTTTGCACATCAACTGATATGAACCAATCACAAGAGAGACATGTCATTTTCTAGCCAATTATGTCAAGGAATCCATCTTAGTGTTGAGCTCACCGCTTCTTGCGAAAAAAAAGAGCCACGGCTCAAATAATTTTTTCTGAAGAACGATTTTACCGTCAAAAGTCTTAAAAAAAGAATTAAAAAGCCGTAAAAAGGACTTAAAAAGACCAACTGATCACTTAAAATCGTCAAAAGCATCTTCGTAAAGTAACTGCTTAAGTAAGTTGAAGATATTACAGCGAAAAGCAGTGGG
>NW_022261206.1:163032-189353 GCF_009602425.1 Actinia tenebrosa | reverse complement strand
ATCTTGTTTTCTATTGTTTTAATACATTATGGGATGCTGAGGGTGCAACTATTGGAAAATTTATAGACTGCACAGCTGTCAGGGTATACACGAGCACAAACAAGCGCAACATTGTTGGATCCAACATGTTGGGAGCGTTTGAACACCATGTTGCGTGTTGTTGGGACTTGTTGGATGTTGTTGCCAGTTTGAAATTCGTCAAACTTTTCAGACAACAAGTCCCAACATTTCTTTTGTTTCGCGATCATCGAAGCGTAGCCCAACAATGTTGCGTTCCTTTGGACAGCACGTCCAACAAAGTCACGCTGKCGCACGCGCACTGCACGCCGTATCCATGGACATTTCAAGCAACAAACAAACGCAAAGTAAAAAAGTTGAATTGGAAAAGCCATCATTTTCGTTTTGTCGCCTGATCCAGCCTCTCGTTAATTTTTCCACGACACTTCTTTTTTGCTTTCTTCGTTTAGGATTTCATTTATAACCATAACTGCTACGCATTTTCGTTTCTTTCCACGTTGTATGAATGCAGCCATGATGATTTCAAGTAAAATGGCGGATAAACAAACACTAGGTTTGAAAGGTATTGCGGACATATTTCGTCACAGGATCCTTTGCATTGTCATCATAATGCCCAACATGTTGAGACTTGTTGGGACCGTTTGAGTACAATCGCCAACCTTATCCAACAACTGCCAACAATGTTGGGTGTTGTTGCGCGCGTTTGCTCGGGCAGCAATTGAATTCGCTGGTAGTTAGAACAATATACGAAATACCAAGACTTCAAATTATTTTAATGCTTTTATTATAATGTGTCCCCGCTATGCGTTACACAAGAATTTTCTACGTGTCGCCCGGGCCTCTCATCATCATCATCATCATCATCATCATCATCATCATCATCATCATCATCATCATTATCATCGTCGTTTCAATTAAGTGCCTGGCAGGAAAGCGTGTTGTGGGACAGCAAACCATTGTAATCATTTTACAAGTGAAAGAAATTTTTCCTCACTGACTTTATAGAAGAAGTATAATTTGCCATGTCAGTCGGACGTCCCTTCCACGATTTTAGTTTCAACATTTTACTCAGCAAGTTAGCAAAAATTCGATCAACACTGGACAAAGAAGAGCACCTCAAATTTCCAAATTTCAGGGTGATAGGTTGGAAAATGGCAACGAGAGCATCAATATATGTGCTCTCTTGCAACGATCTACAGCTCAGCCCATGTGGTTAATGGAGCGGAATGGTTAGGAAACCTTTTGTTCGATGTTTTTGTTTGTCTTTATCCATTGTTATATGACGTTGACAGTGCACAGTGAAGGAAAAGTTTCTCCATTTGTTCACAGTATTAGGCAATGTAAAAGTTTTTTACCCTTAAGAAATATGTTCTACAATATGTTCTACAATATGTGTTATTTGTTAATTARTCCTATATGATTAATATTAATTGTTTATTGAAAATGAAATGCCCTTTTTAATGCTTTCTTACTTATCACCTAGTAACTTAACTGTACCTGCACGGAAATATCTATTCGCAAGGTTTTTGGTCATGGAATGATAGTTTTTACTTTCAAAGTGTTCATACATGAAAATAATAAGGAAATGAGTATTTTCAGCTATACTTGCTTTGGTTCATCGTGCTCTGACTGATGGTACGATTCAGCATCAAAGGCAAAACAATAGCTTTGTTCTATGAAGTTTCCAAACCATAATTCCACTCCATTGATATACTCAGCCCTATAGGTCACGAAATTTTACAGACGTTGGTATAATGGAATGCAAAACTATTTAATTCGCCTGTTAATAGCAGTTAATGATAGTTTTTACTTTCTAAGTGCTCATACATGAAAATAATAAGGAAATGAGCATTTTCAGCTATACTTGCTTTCATCGTGCACCTTCGACAGTAACACGTGATGGTACGATTCAACATCAAAGGCAAAACAATAGCTTTGTTCTATGGAGTTTCCAAACCTTTCCACTCCATTAACTAGCTATGCTTAGCCCTAAAGGGTCACGAAATTTTACAAACGTTCGTATCAGTGGGATGCAAAGTTGTTTAATTTGCCTGTTAACAATCCGTATCACTCTCTTGAAAACGCAACTTGATTAATGTACTAACTTCGAGGTGCTTTACCAGCATTATCGATGGATTTTTGCTAACTCGTCCATTTAAAAAGTCGAAAAAACCGTGAATGGATCTATATTCTTCTCGTTATAAACTAGAGCGCTAACATGTATGCCTGGTTTGCAAGAAAGATATTTTAGGCTGTCTACTGGATAAATATTTAATACCTACGATACTCCAATAATGAGCGTTTTTTTCACACTTCGTTAACTTTTWAAATCCTTTTCGTCATAAGCTAAATGAAGCTGAACTCACCCATTCATTCACGTCATACTTGTATATTGGCTTTTCATTTTCCTCTTTTACGTCTTTTTTTAAATTCCAAAGTTGGCTTGTACAGGATATGACGTCATTAATGTAATTACCGTTGAAGCCTATTTCCTGTAATTGTTATTGTGGGAGAAAACGAATATTCTTTTCAAAAGACTTAAAAAACACTTTAATATCTATTGTAAATTGATTGCCAAGAAAAGTTTAAAAATATACATATAAAGCTAAAAAAGGAAGACTATTCGACGCTARCATAACGTCATTATATACTGTGAAGCCAAAATGAACGAAGAAAATATGATGAAAAGTACAAGAAAATTTAAAACAGGTTTCCCAGAGAAAACAAGTTGGTCAATAGTGCCACGTCAACAATTTGGAACCTGCTGTTTTGTTTTTGTCGTGTACTTTTCATCTATTATATATTCTCTTCGTTTCTCTATTTCACTTCAAACGTTTTTGAGTCGAAACGTGATTTTTTAGCTTTCTTCTTATGGATTTTAAGATTTTCTTAGAGTTCAATTTAAGTAAAACGGAATAACCCGAGCCAAAGGTTTCAGACGTAATCATAATAAGTCTCATTGATAAAAAGAAATAGAAATAAAGCTTTGAGCCAGGGATATCAAGCAACATCGATTTCAACCCATTCCACYATAAAATAAAGAATTAATACTCAGGGGAGTGACACGTGTTCTGATTATCCCATGGACAAAAAAACAGTTTAATTTACCAAGTATATCACATGCAAATATAATTACAGACAATAATTTGCAAACTAAATTGCCAGCCATGCTGATAAAACGCTTTTATTTGAATACACCATGACATCAATACRTGTACAGTGTATCATGTAGGGCTAGAAATAGTCACCTGCCATTTACTACTGGCAGTCTAAGACCATTTTGGACTTCCAATGGCAAATAAAATGGTACTAGAAGAAATTTGCTCCAAAAAAATTATTTGTCCTGCAAAAAAAACTGTCTGACCATTTTCATTTTCTGTTTTGAGCTATTTGACTACATCAATAACTCCACTGAAAACAAGCACTAACTACAGGCTATTTCAATACTAGTAACRACAAAGAAAATATATTCCAATATTTGTTTTTTTTAGCCTTCTAGGGACATAGAAACTAACTCAAATCTAAAATGTACATTCATGCATAAATATATTACTAAATAAAATGTTTGACAAAATTCAATTTTTGTACTGTTGAAGGATAATACATATATATTAACTGCATTTGAATTGTYATTTCTATTGTTCCCACTTGAATATTTTTTATATTTCCTAATTTCAAGCCTATTTTTCCCACTGGAATAAGTGGACTATGATAATGCCTAGAGTCTAATTTGGCTACTTTATTTGAGAACCTAATGTCTATAATAATTGATATATTAATTTTTGAATCTTTCCTATCACTTCCACTTAATATTGAATCCATTATTCATCCATGTCCAGGTTGACGTTAATACTGCTGGGATCAAAGTCTTCACCAGTGATTCTCTTGTACATAGCCATGATATCTTCACATGTTGTTTCAAAGTGGGTGGTGGCATCATATGACTTGGATATAAATATCTATCAAAAAATGGCATATTTAATGATATCTACTACCTATATTATCTATCACAAATAATAATCCATCAATGACAAAAACAATTAACTCAAAGTTAAACAAAATATATGCCAAGTACAAAAGTATTTTGAGTGTTTGTATATGAAAGGATAAATGATTGATATTTACAAAGGCTAGCCTGCGTCACATCCAGAATTTTCTTCTTCTAAATATTTACAAAGAAAATTCCGGATGTGATGCAGGCTAACAAAGGCAAGCATAACTGAAAAAATAACTATAATGCACAGAAATACATAAGAAAGCATCATGACCCTTGTATCCTGACAGCCCATTTCAAAGCTTCAAATATTGGATTTTGGTCTTTTCTGAGCCGTCAATCATCCTGGTCTTATGCAAATAAGTCTTTGAATGTGCTGCAATCCCTCAATTTCGGCCATTAGACATATAATATATATTGTTTTTTCCCCTTGAAAATCACAGAGAAAATGACTCGAAAATATTCCAATGAAATAATAATATTYCAGAAAAACTGACCAACATTAATAGAGCATTTCTTACTGTACCTTGCTGTCTGTCCCATCATCAAGAGGCTGATAAACATTAGAAATGGACAGAAACTTCTCATCAATCTTCCCCAACAACTTCAAGCCAGGCTCAAGCTCCTGTTCTGGATTGCTTGTTTCAACCGTTGTGCTGACTATGGCAAGGTACTTGCCTTTAGGTGTGACATTATTGGTGTAGGACACACAGCAAACATAGATATCTAAAAAAATAATAGTCAACAGAAATAGAAATTTCTAAGAGCTCCTGTTTATGACAGTTACATTTTGTAGGGTTGGTACAATGTTAAATAAAGGTGTCATTCATACAATATTGATAGGTTGCAAGCATTCCCAAGAGAGTTAAAAGACAAAAACATGGCCATTGTGGTACCGTTAACAATTGATGCTAATGAGAAATCTTTTGTTAAATGGTACCAACATGGCCGTGATGAYGTAATGTGCAAATGAAGAATATAAGAAATGTTTAATTTGTTCAAACAGTAAAATAGAAACTGTAAAATGACATCAGGTTTTTTAGTTAGTTTGGTATCATTTGGAGTTTTCACCTACATTTTTTAAGTCATTATTAACAGGGTTCGTGCTGAGGTAACCACTTAAAATTCAAGGACTATTCAAGGAGTATACAAGGACTCTAAAATGAATTTTTAAGGAGTATGGTTAGCTAACTATGCAAAGGTTTTACACGGTGGTTGCACATGGCTGACTTTCAGATTTTCAATCTTTCTGACTAGATCTATTTCAGAACCATGCAAGTTAATAATCAAAGCAAAAAATTCAGGAGTTTCGCTAATCATAAAATTCAAGAGTTTTTCAAGTGCCCTTAAAAATGTGAATTAAATTCAAGGAGTTTTCAAGGAGTTTAAGGAGTAGCACGAACCCTGTATTAAGAACTGTACTTTGGAATTTAAAAAAGCTAATTGTTCCAGCCCTCATAAGCTTTCTTGCCTGTTCTTAGAGCTTAATAATTCAATATTTTTTGTCTTTTTTAAAAACAAATTAAACAGAATTTAATTTYGGACCAATTTTGTCAACAGCCCCAGCAAAATCAAAATGTGAGCTTCCCAGACCATTTAATTTTGATGACATACGTGGCACTAGTATAGAAACAAAAATTTCAGACAGGATATTAAAGTAGAATATACCCAAAAGTTCTGCTACTAACAATAGATCCAAAGTCAGTCTATTCTGTTGACCTGAAGATGTTTTCACGATGAAAACTAATTAATGCAGTCTTGAGATTTTGCCAGTCTTTTTATTAAATTATTTACCAAAAATTACTTTGATTAACAACCAAAATATGCCTGTATCTTTACTACAGTACAACCTCATCAATTCCTCTTAAAACCAAAAACGATTACCAAGGTGACAGTCTTTTATTTGCTGATTTCTTGAAGTCAGAAATATTTTTTACGGAAATGCTGGTATTTATTTTAAACATTACAAGTAAGTAAATAAAAATATAAAATAAATAGAAATGATTAAAATCTACTTTGTGCTTTGAGTGGATTTTCCACACACAAAGACCCTACTTCATCTTCAACATCTTAAAAGTGAAAATTCTGAAAAGTATAATTCTGGAGTCTTGGTAATTAATTTCTTTATTTACCCAAAAACTAGTAATTCAGATATCAGCTGGAGTAATTCTATTTTACAATGATACAATTACYTGCTGGGAATACTAATTTGGATCAATTTTCTTTCATCTATCCATTTATTCATTCCTATCTCAATTTATAACCCTCCCATTCATTCATTCACTTTCATTCTTCCTTATGACATAAGAGGAATTAATTAAACAAAAAATACCAATAGCTGAAAGAGCCATTTTATCATATCACATGTGGCATTTAACACAATATATTTGACAATATTCAATGAAGATATTGCATATGTTTTTTTATCACCATGCTAAGAAGATAGTTGGTTTTTGGTGAGATYCATTTTACATCATATATATTGTTTATCGAAGTACAGTATCAGGATCATCCAGATGGATGTAAATCCTAAGAAGCACTGTTTGATGTGACTGACATTTCCACAACTTGAGCGGAAGTCATCTTCAGAGTCAAGTGAAGAATAAAGTCAGATTGGTCATATTTATACTGCCACGATAACAATAGCCTAATTACCTGGATTTGCGTAAATTGGCGGCATCAGTCTAATTAGCGCAAGAGGCTGTTTCTGTGTTGTGGGTGGAGTTATTGTTTAATTCTAATAAAAGATTCTTCACTTGACTCTGAAGATGACTTCCGCTCAGTTTGTCAAAATGTCAGTTCCATCAAAACATTGCTTCTCAGGACTACATTCACCCGGATGATCATAATAGTTCAATTAACATTCATTTTCCTGGGTTCAGACCGTTTTATACAATATCATATGTTATTGTTAAATAAATTAATAACATTGGTCAACTACTTACCAGAGTTTCTATTGACCTGCTTTTGTGGAATAATAAGCTGACACGACTGGTTGTCATAGGTATTTGGAATGGGATGAGATAGAATACAAATGCACCTTACAACCTCACCGACAGCCTTCACCTTATCTGGAAAGTAAGATGGGTCACCAATGACTGCCTTTGCTTTGGCCGTTTCTTCCCCGGATGTAACAGCAACCATTCCATTCTCTGAAGTAACAGATGTAACTGTTTTRTTCAATATGAATGTACCTCCCCAAACAGCAGAAAGACGCGCAAAGCTCTGAGGCAGTTCACCTAGACCATAGACAGGATAGAGGTAAGGGGATTTACCATATCGCGACAGAGAATCATAATACAGTTTAATCCTTCTAATAGCATCTCCACATGGCTTTTCTTTATAGCCGTCATCTAAATAAAGAGCAATGGCATGACCAGTGAATTCTGCTGTATCGTTGCTAAGTCCCCAGTGCTCAAATACCTCTTTCATGGTCGTGTTGACGGGATCACAGCCTTGCCAAGTAGAAGGATTTTCGCAGTCGTAGTTTAAGGCAAAGATAAGAAAACTCCGGAAACGTCGCTTCTCGAATATTCCCATTAGGCTAGAAGACAATGCCTCTCGTTCATCTGCGGGCACTTTGTAGATATACCCGCCGGTATAGACGTAACTGCCATCTATCTGCTTGAAGTTCAAGTACTTGGTTACTCCTGTGTGCACTAACAATTTTACCAACGACCCGTGAGCCATTAAAAACTTGGGAATAAGATCCACATTATAATCTTTAGGTTTGCCCAAGCTTTCTTCAGGAACGTCGCTTCGAGTAAAGAACTCATAAAGTTTGCCGAGAGGATGAAGAGAAGCGCAGTCACCGCCATAGTAATTATTCCGGTCGATTTGTAGGACTTTCTTCCTTTTCACTGACAAAAGRCCGCTCAAAATACATTCCTTTAGACCTGTGCCCAGCACAATGTAATCATATTCTTCATTCATGGTGGAATGGCAGTGATTTTGAAGGTTTTTTGTGGTAATACTTCAAAGGAATTCCTCCACCTGCGGGTGTTTTCTCTGTTGTTTTTTTCTCACTCTTCATTTTTTCCTAAATTTTCCGCGCATGCTCACACCACTGGAAACGTCCACGATAAAACAAAAMATCTGATTGGTTTAATTTTGGACTAATAAAAGTCAACCAATCATTATCGTTGATATAAAAACATTTCCATATAAACCGCTGGTTGTAATATTTTCTGACAATGGGCTCGATTCTAGAGACACTTTATATTCATATCGTTGATTGGCTAGACTACAAATATCTACCAATCAAAAAGCTTCTTATATAGACATTCCACGCTATATCGCTTTAATCCTAAATAACGATATAAGAGGAGAGGTGAATTACTAAAAAATATTACTTAATTCTATCTTTCCTGAGGCATAACCGGCATCAAGACCTTCTTTCATCTCATCATAACTGAAAAGTTTACTCATTTTGATATCTGGTTTGAATTCACGGCGTGAAAATGTGTGGTGAGTGCAAGTTGTTTTGTGGACGGTTTGTTTTGTTGAGTAGGTTGTGCCAACGTGTAAGGGTTTACCCGGCGGCGATTCACGGCTTCATTTGGTGGCTTCATTCAAATATTTCTTGTTTTCCAAACATCACGAAATCTTTTGTATCTGTTTATTTCGTGTTTTGCATTAACCATTTTGTTTTTCTGTTATTTTTTAGGAATTTTTGCTTATCTTAATTTCTGTGTCCCAAGAAATAAAAAATACATCTTACAAACTTTGATCAAAGGGCTTCAAAGGCTTGAATATAGAGGATACGATTCTGCAGGTTTGTTCTTTATTTCATTCTTTAATCTTTTATCGTATTCCATTTCATATAATTATATTTATTTTTTAATCCATTTTCAGGTGTTGCTTACGATTCGAATAACAACACTACAAGGTAAGCTATAGTTTTGAACTTTGATAAAGTTGTGAAATCTTAATCTTAGGCTTAGAACCAGTCACGAAAAAAATTGTTACTCCAGAATTAGCTCTAATTTCTCTTTTTTTTTATCGAATAATTCTTATCTGAATCTAACTATATTTTTCCTTAAACGTCATTAATGTTTTTGTCGCTTTTTTAAAATTTATACCAAATAAATACGATTATCCAGACCATGTAGCAACCGTGCGTTTCCAACGTCGTCTGACGCACACACCRTTGTTTTTTTCTCTCTCATTGTTATAGTATTATTACGTACATGTATTTCCGTCRTTTGGGACGTGGCTGCTTGATACTTTGCTGATACCAATATCAGACGTGAAGGGTGTGGTTGGGGCATACCTCTCATTTTTCATTATTATTTTATTCATTCATTCCTTGCAATGAACCTTTATGTGGGAAGAGCAGTGTTAAAATCAAAATGTAAAAAACTATCTTTAAAAATCAAAATTTTGCATTCAAACCCTTCCTGTGGGCATATATTGTCTCTCGGAAAGGTTTTCTTACAAAATTCATACTTTTCAAATATCATATGAGTTTGGAACTTAAAAAGATATAACTAGCTAAAAACTAGTGTGAGCTGCGTCGGTGTTTCTAATGAAACAGAAATGATGAAAAGGTAAATTATACACCGTGAAAAGATGAAAAAACTTACTGACGTTTCGGACACTAGTCCTTCGTCGGAGTAAAAGAGGAAAACTTTTGGAACTTACTGTATTTCCTTTGAACTTCAAAGTTTTACTGATTTTAACTTACTCTTTCCAGTTATGGTGACCATAAATACCTGATAAAATCCCATTCTTCCCTTTCCTTYATAGTGACTAAAATAGATTGGACAATGAGCAGGTTTCATTTTTCTTTGCTCTGTACCGTGGAATCATGATTATAATAAGAATTAATGATGTAAACATTGCAAGATGCATTTGATATAGTTTAAATCTGTGTTTGTAATATATATACTTGATTCCAATATTTCAAAGGATGAATTATGAGCTAATATGACCTTTTAATGAAAACCTTTTAAAATGCTTTTGGTACATTGATTGATTTGACATCAAGTTTGACATTTGGACATTGAACTGCATTGCTTAAAGTTTTCTCAGAACATTAGGTAGTCTTAACAATTCCTGTTCCTGTTTTCCAAAGAATTCCTTTTAGACTTTATACAGGCCTGTAATATGAGTATATATATATGAAGGATTATGTTTTTAATGTATTAGTAAATTTTAGCTGGCCCATTTTTTTCAGCAGGTATAATTGAATGATGCTTTACTAACCATGGTAACTAAATGTTATCAAAAATATGTGATATGTGTCGTGTCTTTTTAATAATGGATTTTTTGTCTACCAGATATTCCAATTTAAATTCAAATTATTATTTTTTAATTTGACTACCCAGTCAGTAATTTAATAACATTTGATATAATATTATGCATGCACTGACTGGGGTCATAAATGCATTATATATATTAAAGAGGATATAGATGCATTATAACCACAGTACAAATATAAATAATTGATATTTATTCTCATATACATTATGTTTTCACCAACTTAACTTTTTTCCTAACTTATAAATTCAATTCTAATATTGCAGTTATGATCAGTCCAGATTTGATGTGATGATCAAAACTTTAGAACTTTATCTCCATATTGATACCCTTGAAACAACTATGATTGCATGATCAATATTATTATTGTTAGCATTCAATTAAGAATGTTCCAGATTATTATTAGATATTTCWTAAAACTATTTAAAATAAGTAATAATGTTTAAATCTGCATTATTAAGAAATAATTATAAAGAAATGGTTTATTTTAAATTTTTATTTAAGATAAAAAATATTTATTATGTACAATAGTGTGCAGTAGATTTAATTAAACTGATTTGGTTAAAACATGACCAATATTACAAATTGTATTTCATTGCATAAAAATTTACRTTTGCTTTTATGAAGCTATGAAATTATAATTTGTTTTCACAGTATTTCTAAGTGCAATTTTTTATTCCATGTAAAAAGTTTTTGTTAAAAAMAAATTGTTTCAAAAACAACTGGTTGACCAGAAAAAGAATATTGAATTTCCTTCTACTTTTTTGACATTTTTTACAWGTAATTTTATAAGAATTTTCTATAATTTTAGTACTATAAAACATATAATGTAAATAAATCTAAAATTAAAGCTGTAACTTTTGATTGAGTCATACATTCTGTGAAACAGTCATGCAATGATTTGGTTGGTYGAGCAAAGTTCATCAATGGAGTAGTTTTATTCTTTTAAAATTACTGAGAACTTTGAACTATAAAGTTAGTTCCAGAGGGAAGTAATGAATGGAAAAATGCCAAGTTGCATTTTGAGGTATTTTTGATAAATTTGTTTCAAAAACAACTGGCTGACCAGAAGAAAAAATATTAAAAATTTACTTCTACTTTTTTGATATTTTATACAACTTAGTAATTTTATATAATTTTTTTAAGTACAGTAGCTGTAATTTCAGTACTATAAAACATATAATATGTAAATAAATCTAAAATTAAAGCAGTTGATTGAGTCATTCTGTGAAACATAATTCATGCAATGATTTGGTTGGTTGAGCACAGTTGGATCAATGGAGTAGTTTTATTCTTTTAAAATTACTGAGAGCTATGAACTATAAAGGGAAGTTGTAATGAATGGAAAAATGCCAAGTCACATTTTTAGTTATTTTTGAATGATGAAGTTGGCTGTGAATGACAGGAATCGTGATAATGAGCATGCAAGGACTCAGATCATAGGCTGAACTTCAAACAGGAAAAACTTGATGTCACGTCCATTAGAATTAACGCAACGCTGGTTTTGAAGTGTGGCAGACAATATCTAAGTGGAATTTCAAATTTTTCATTCATTTTGAGTCTGCCACAGCTAGACATGCAGATAGAGTTCATGTACATGTAGATACCTTCTGATCAAAGCCAACTTAATCTTTCTAAAACTTTTCTGTCTGAAGGTTCCACAGTGTATACTTGATCCCAAACGTTTTTGACCTAGTGAAACTTTTATAATATTGTACAATAAATTTCTGTTGAAAAGCTACTTAACTGTAGTTCTGCATTTTAATCATATTAAGTTATGTTACTAGGGTATGTATCTATAGTCAATTGACATTAATTAAATTGGTTTTCYATATTGCTATTTTAGAGAAAAGAAGCTATAAACAATATTTTTTCAGTATTCTTTTTCTTATATTAATATGTGACAATAATGCAATGAACATCGTTTTAGCATTTATTTGTTTAAGAATTTTAGTAATTTGAATTTTTATACCAACTAGTCAACACATAACTTAATTGAATCTTATTTTTATTCATTGCAGGATCGTAAAGAAAAGGGGAAAGGTTGCAGCCCTATCCAAACACATTGAAGGTACTATRCTGTATGTACACACACTGATCGCATTGCATACCCAAACTTTTACAATGAATTTTAAATCTTCATAATATATGATTATCTTGAAGCAGTAGAAGTTTGAGTCTAGACATTAATTATAGAATACTGTGTTTATTGCTGCAGTATATTGTCTTCTATTTGGTAGTATATGTATTGTATGTAGCCTGTTCCCTGGGCAATCATGTTATGTACCGTCTTGGTATGTTGCAGTAGTCGTAACCTAATAATAATGATACTAATGAAAATTTATRTAGTGCCCATATCCATATAAAAATACCAATTTACAATCTAAAAACCTTCTCTTTTGCTGCACCTGAACTCTGGWACTCTCTRCCTCTATCTTTAAGATCCTTTCAAACTGTCCTTAAATTCAAGTCACAACTTAAAACTTATCTGTTTAAAAACTATTTTGATTTTTATAGTTATTATTAGTTTTTGATTATTATTGTTATTATTATAGCGCAGCGCATAGAGCATTCATTTGGATATGCGCTATATAAATGCACTATTATTATTATTATTATTATTATTATTATTATTATACTTAGGCACTTTACAATAATTGTGAAATAACTGAGGGGAAAAGTAAAAATTATTAGAGGATAATATGGATAATATAAAGTGTCATTTTTAAAATGCTTGAGCCTTTACACAATATTTTCAGAATTGATTCTTTAAATAGTGAAAATAATTCATCATTTTCAAGAATGTGGGGTCTTTGAGATASAAAGGTTTACATAATTTCCAATATGTTAATGACTATGACRTAGCATATTAAGGGATAGGAGTTTKTTATKGCAACTTTTAATATTGAACRCTGGACATTTTTTGAGAACAAATTTGTAAGAACCTTTTTGTGAGTCATGAGTAAAGGGGTGTGTCATGCTTTTAAAAAGAATCTAGGAAATCTAAAAATCTCATAAAAAATCTAGTATCACTCTGATTGGCAACAATAATCTGAATAAGTGTGTTTTTAACTGTTTCTTGAATGTATCAAATGGTATCTTGAAGTCTCTGAGATTGTTTGGGAGAGAGTTCCATAATTGTGGTGCAGACACGCTAATAAAAGTTTGCAGCCATGACTTTTCATGTGGTACATGGTGTAGACTCAAGGTAGCACCTGGATGCAGAATGCAGGCTTCGCATCAGTGAATAGACCTTTGCCAATTGTTGTTACTAGATAGCTTGATGCCTTTCCATTAAAACACTTACAAGTCATTAATATGATCTTAATTGTAGACTCAAGGTAGCACAGGGATGCAAACCGCAGGCTTCACATCAGTGAATAGACCTTTACAAATTCGACCTTGTTACTAAATAGCTTGATGCCGTTCCATTAAAACRATATTGCAAGTCATTAAATATGATCTTGATTGTATATTCAATTCATACTTTTACTGGTAGCCAGTGAAGTTCTTTTGGAAGTTARGCTAATCAGTCTTGCCGAGGAGTTTTGTGCCGGAGTATATAAYCCAGTATAAAAATTATSCATACAGCTGTACRCTGCAGTCTACTGGTACTCTGGTACTGTACTTATATGGACAAAAGTTAAATTTGCTACAGCTGTATACTGACAGCAGCTCTAGTTGATCTTTTAGCACGGTTTTCCACTTTGGGAGGTTGAAATTTAACTTGGGAACATGTTCARTAATTCAGAATGTTGAATTTAGCACAATATCTAGACCATTCATTGTTTGTCTTTCGTCTGTCAGCTATTCAGCCAATATCATATTGTCATGCAACACTTACTACTTAGGGGAGTAAGGGAGTAAGCGTTGCATGACAAYACCAATAACAGCTGCATATAAGAGACTACTGTCAGCTGAAAGTGYTTTAAATGCTTTCCATGATTTTGACATTCAGATCAAGATGAATTCAAAAATGGTGAAAAAACAGACATTCATGTTGGGATTGCACACACTCGCTGGGCAACTCACGGAGAACCAAATGAACTCAACAGTCATCCACAAAGATCTGGTCAAGACAATGGTAGGTGACGACTGTCKTGATGAAAGTTGACTGGAAAATACTACAGCTGATGAATAAATGAAGGAATGAATCCAAATGCATTTGAATGAATCCATGCATTTGAATGAATGAGTGAAACAAGGAAGGGAGGGATGAAGRGATGGATGGAGGAATGAATCAATGAACAAAGGTCACAGGATGTTTAGCTACATGCATTCATTTGTCTCTTTCAGAATTTGTTGTTGTGCACAATGGAATCATTACAAACTACAAGGACATAAAAGTTTATCTGGTAAAATCTACATGTATTTAATACCCTTACAAGGGATGGCTTAACAAATGACCATTTAAATATGCCCATCATGATGTCCTAAAATTAGTTTTAGCTTAGTCAGACCTCACTTTTGGCTCAGCGTTACTGGTCAAAATGACCAGTAAGGAAAAGATTTCCCTTTCCACCGCTCCCTTAATTACAAGCACTTGAAGAAAAAAAATTGTCTTTCCTTGGTCAAATAAATACCTAGTGGAAATTTTTTTATATAAACTTTCATTTTATTTCATTCAATTGTTTGGAAACAATAAGTTTTATCGCATTTGTTCATATGCTCWATCTAACCTCCTTTACAAGACCAAAGGAGGCCCAAACTTTTGTTATGGTGTGGGAACCCCTGTGTTTGTAACTTTATTGGATAACTATGTAATTAAAAAGCACAAAATAATGAATATATCATCGTATAAATATTGCAAATCTCTGGGGTTTTTTTAGGAAGGAAAAGGGTTCAAGTTTGAATCTGAAACAGATACAGAGGTCATCCCAAAACTTGTCAAATATGTTTACGACAAATCTGTAAGTACATTGTGAATATGAGCACACTTGTGAGACTACAGTATATAGATTTCATTTATATAAATCAAGGGTCATGTAGTGGATGTGAACTTCTCCCCCTCTCTCCAGATCCTCTGGGTACTGTAGTTTTTCTGCCCATGGGGGNCGTTCTTTAATCTCTTAATCCAAAGGTTGTTCTCTGGGTTTTCCTTACTCAACACAACCTTTAAAAACACTAACACTAAATTCTAATCAATCTGTAAGTTATTCATGCCTTTACTTCAAGATCARAGACTGAGACTGAGACTGTTTTATGGACAGTACAATGTAATAATTAGTTGCCAAATTTAAAGAAGTTGTGAAATGTCTCTACAGGTCCTCTTTTAAATTGCCATATTTACTAATTTAAGCACCGCCCTCAAATAAGTGCCGCACGTGCGCACTACATGACCGAAATAATTATTAATAAGTGCTGCCCCCAAATTAACACCACATATCAAACCCAGCAAAATTAATAACTTCAAACAAGTAAATGTGGCATCCTACATTTAACAATGCAGTATACTTGGACTCAGATAATCATTTTGAATTTAATCAATCGTATATTGAAACCTTCTGGATAATCATGTAATAGTATATTTATATACTGTTTATAATCAAATGGTGAATAGATCAAGAATACAACAATTTGACAAAAGTTTACCAGGGTGATCTCTCAATCTTTCTCTAGAAAAAGGAAAACAAGGAATTGCAGTTCAGGCAGTTGGTTGAGTTGGCCATCTCTCAACTGGTAAGCTGGGATGGATTGTTATCGATTGTGCTACTGTACTAACAATRTAAAAATGTGATCAACTGAATGAACTTTTTCCCATCTAATTAAATTAGGTCGGAATCAGCTAGTTATATTCTTTTAATAACATTGTGACCACAATGGTTTTTCTTTGAATAGTGAACATCGGTTCTTTAATTTAACTTTGTTCACTACTGTTCAGTCCAAGGAAGTTACGTGAAGTGGGTAATCTTGTAGTACCTCTATGACCAGGCTATGTACTTGTTGGCCGACAGTCACAGAGCCAACAGCAGAGTGTTGTCCAAGTGTTGSCCATCAGTTTTTGAGTTTTTTTTGTGGGCCAATGCTTGACTCCAACACTTGGCTGACAGATGGGAAATACACTTACATGCACGGCCATGCATGGCCAATGAACAGTAAAATAAGAAAGTATCCCCAGTTGAACAATATTTAATTCTTTTGTAATATTAAGTGGATTTTATACAGTCAGTAATCAAACCCTTCAGTTTAAGGAATTCCTCTTTTAGTCTTGCTGCAGTAATAAAAAATAACTGCTACTTTTCAATTAATTTTTCTTGCTAAGAAAGTAGCTGCTTTTTACCTTTCTTAATTTATTATTAATATTAATATATTATTATTTTTGCCAGGAAGGAGCATTTGCTTTGGTTTTCAAGAGCCGTCATTTCCCAGGACAGATTGTTGCTACCAGGTATAAMTGTCAATTAGAAAATTTATTGAATGCCAGGGTTTGATTCAGGAATCAAAATAAATACACCCCTGAATGCATGTCAAATAAAAAATTATGTGCAAATAAAGTAGCCTGAGCCCACTGAACCAGAGTAAAATCGCTGAAATTCATACCCTGTTGCAGAGCAAGATCTCTGAAAATCATAACCTATTCCGGTATTGCAAAAGTAGATACCCTGTTCCAGAGAGGAGAGAGCGTGATTTCATATACCCTGTCCCAGAGCGAGCGCGATTTTATATTACCCTGTTCCAAAGTAGAATTACTGAAAACCATACCCTGTTTGGCAGCACGTACGTGTATAGCAAATATAGGGGTATGAGCATAATTAATTCAGTGTAATYAAAATTTGTGTCTTCATTGAAAAGCATTTCAAAACTTAGACAGTCCATTCAAATTGTTTTTTTCAACMTAGGCGTGGTAGTCCCTTGTTGGTTGGTATTTCTACCAAAACTCCTTTAAAGGCTGATAAGCTCCCAGTAATATACAGYGAAGGTATGTACAGGTTTTTGTCATTACTTAATTATAATAATTTATATTAAATTTATATTAAATATTCATTGATAGTTATTGTAATTATAGTAACTATTTTGTGCTACCCCTTATAATTAAATTTAGATTAATATTATAATTATGATAAAAATAATAATTAACAATATTTGCCGAAGGCAAAGTATATATTTGGTAATATTAATTTTACAGTTCTGCGAGCCCTCAAGCAGCGAGGTAAATATTACATCATATTCACTGAGCCTGAGGTGAATAATTGTTTTAGTATTTTTAACACAAGTGAATTTAATAAATAACGGTAYAAATCGACAAACAAGCATACATATGCCCGGYGCTATATTCACCTGTAGTTGAATATTTAACAATTATTCGCCGAAGGCGAAGTGGTTATCGAGCGGCGAGGTAAATATTCCCCAATAATCACTGAGCCTGAGGCAAATAATTGTTTTAGTATAAATACACAGGTGATTCTTTCAAAAAAAGGAAAAAAAATAAGATAAAAGGCTTTTTTTYCCCCGGTAACAGCAACAAAGTGGCTGGACGCGATTTTGGATTTTCGCTCAAGGTGATTATCGTGTGATAGTGTGAGTTGCATGACCAATCAGCGTGCGAGATTTTCTATAACCACTAACCACCTGCGTATTTTTACTAAAGCAGCATAATAATGATGTAAATTGTAACCAATGAGCGCGCCAGATTCTTATATTCACTTGTATTAAAATAATTATTATTATATTATTATTATTATTTATCATTATTATTATTATTATGATCATCAGCACTATTATCATCATTATCAACATCATCAGCATCATCACCAGCATTATCACCAGCATCATCACCACCATCATCATCATCACCATCATCATATCATCATCACCACCATCGTCACCATTATCACCATCATCATCACCATCATCATCACCACCACCATCATCATCATCATCACCTTCATCAGCATCATCATCACCATCATCATCACCATCATTATCACCACCATTATCACCATCATCATCACCATCATCATCACCACCACCATCATCATCATCATCATCACCTTCATCATCATCACCATCATCATCCCCACCATTATCACCATCATCATCACCACCATCATCACCATCATCATTACCATCATAAAACATTTGAGATACATGCATAATGCAAATGTTGATTGGCTGGCTACTGTGCTTATACCTTTTCAGAGGACAGAGCTCGGACAAATTTTTACAAAAAATTGCAGGCTCAATCTTCATACTTGAGCAATGTAAATTTAGTATTTTCCTGAATGTTTCTGAAGTTTTTGCTGCCCTTGAAAACATAGTAAAACTCCTTGAAAATAGAGAATATACCTGACTCTGTGCATCTTATACAATGTAGCTGCTGTAATTTGTAAAATTTTCACTCAGACTCTCTGGCTTGTTCATGATTTTCTCCTAGTATAATGATTTGCAAAAATCAATGAAAACCTTTAAAAATAAGGAAAGGTGACTTTCATCAAATTATACCCATTACCACAATTAATAAATACTGGGCTGTAAAAGCTAGCTTATGCTGTACGCAAACAGTACTAATTTAAAGCTTGCTAGCTTTAACTTTAATGATACTGTATGCATAGATTTGATCTGCAAATTCTTTTTTTAATTGCAAATGTTAATGAAAATATTTATAAGCACAATTGATAAATTGTTTTAAATTCTATAATATTGCACATGATGATGTATTAAATAGAATGAGTTATAGTCTTGCAGCAAAAAGTAAGGATAATTACCTAACATTCCTCCTTTCCTCAACGCTCATCTCCTCTTCACTACCTAGCTCTCCTCTTCTCCCCTCTCCTCTCCTCTCCCCTTTTTAAAAAAGATCTAAATCACTATTAGTATCAAGTTAAATAACGTAAATAAAGGTCACACAAAGGCAGTAATTGTTACCTGCCAATATACAGTACTTGTCATTATATCAAAGCCATATTTTTATCAGTGATATGTTGAATTTAAAACTCCTGCATCTTAAATGCACTTAATTCAATAATATTTAAGCACTCTATGACTTGTAATATAACAATAAAATGCACTAAAATCATGTTTTAATAATTTCCCATCTTGCTTTTCATGTGGTGATGGGATATTAGGGGATTTTAGGTTAGAAGGTTCTGGTAAGTGCACTGACTCTCTGTCTTGACTAATTATCTGAAAATGAATCATGATTTTATCTCGTCTATCCAACATGCATATATGTCATACGTAAAGTTATGCCTTGACCATGATATAACCATGTACAATGATTGTGATTGGATGAGCAGAATGATCTAGTGTGATCTAGCTGGTCTAGCATGTTATGATTGGTTCAACAATTAGTATTATTAGGGACCTTAAGCTATTGCTAGCATGGCAATAAGGATCATCACCATGGTAACAACAGCACTAATTGCCACATTTCAACGTAGCAATTAGTATGAAATGTGACATAACGTCTTTGCTGTATTAAGGCGATATGCTGGAAATACATCATGAAATGTCCTCGTTTCCCGATGAAAGCAAAAATATTATCATGGCAATGTCAAAAGGTCATTTATTGCTGCACTTGATTTTTTGTTCTAAGTCATCCTCTTCTAAAAAATTTGGTTGCTTTTAATTKTAACGAGTGAAAGACCAGACAAGCATTTAAAATAAATGATACAATAGAGCCGGGTAATAAGTGCATTGATTTGCTGTYGTTGCCTGTGTTAATAATAGTTGCAATCTTAAAGCTTACTGTGGTTTTGCATATTCTGGGAACTCACACATTTTAACGGCTTGTTGTGAAATTGTTTTTTACTGCCGCCAGTCAAGAATACAAAAGGTAAGGTACCGAGGGATTATTTTTGATTGACGGCAGTGAAAAACCAAATTKCAGCGTGCAGTTAGCAATGCTACCGAGTTTGCAGAATATGGGAAACTGGAGTAATTAAGGTCCCTACTAATTACAGTGTGACTGTGTATATGTAGCTGCACAAAATCCACTGATACTTACTTTGTAATACTGTATCATCCTCATTCATTTATCATCCATTATGTCCATGTTTTATCACTATCCCAATTATTTGAGCTGTTTTCATGTTTCAATGACCTCTGTATAACTTTGCCTTCTGCTTTATATTATAATTGTACCAAAAAGTGAGTGCCAGRCCCTACATGTGTATGCCTTAGGTTTTGGGTGAATGACACTGAGGAGTTGTAGAAACATGAAAACTGCCCTGACTTTAAGACCATAACAGGTTTTACCATGATGTATACACCAAATWGAAAAAAGTGCGTAATCTATGATTTGACATTTTCAAACTGACCACATCTTTTCAATTTGGTATTGTTCCGTTTGTTTGTTTGTTTGTTTTTTGCATGCATTCCATTCATCACAATATTTGTTTGAATATTTATATGTTTTGCATTTGTCATTGAATGATTATTTGTATGCTTGTTTATTGTTATTACTGCTTAAGTAGTATGGTATGTTCATGTTTGTCGTGTAAAGGGAGGTGGTATGTGGTCAGATTAGGAGGGGCCTAGTCTAAAATGCCCCAGTTTGTATTATTGAGTACCCAAAAAAATTTCAGTGTTCAATGCTCCCCCCCACCCCCACTTTTTATGGGAGTTAATTTTCTAGGGGGGGGAGATAACGTTCATCATTAATTTGCAACATTGTCAACTTTATTGTCAACCTGAAAACCAGCATTAGGTCCTTGGGGGGAAAAAGGTTCAAATAAATAGCCCACTTAAAAGATATGCTTTGCTTGTCATACACAAAGASGCTTTGTGCATAATGCTCAGTTGTTCTTGACAGGAGAAAAGAATTTCAATTCAATTCAGCACATAGCCTCATACTAAAACCTTTAAATAAAAATCAAGTTAATAAGGGAAGCATATCTATCTCAGAAGTAGGCTATTCGTTGTAATTAATATTTGATTAATAATTTAAGATAATTTATACTAATGTTTTATTGTCCTATGTTCCAAGGAATTGGCAGCTCCAATGTGATAAAGAATGAAGAAATGGATGGCAACTGGTCAATCCTGCATGAGGAGGGTGCATCTATTGAGTATTACTTTGCTTCTGATGCAAGGTAATGACAGTCAAGCTACATAATTAATTATTAGATCAATCTAAGAGAAGGGTGCAGGGGGCTACAACCACATTCCTTACCCACCCACCCAACCACAAACAAAAAGAACGAATTATCAAACAGAAACTATCAGTTGTCAAAATGCCAAACCCATAGAAAGGTTTACTTAACTACTCAATCCACCCTCTATTAAGGCATATAATGCTGTATATCTCGGTCATCAATTTAATGATGCATGACTTTGTATGGAATCTACTATTATTATTTGCCATCACAATGCAATGTTAAGATTATGTTGGCTGTCGATCAAGGTTCATATTCTTTATAAACTTGTTCTTGATCGAAAACTTTGTGTGCAGGGACAGTGGAACCGGGGGGACMGGGGGGGCACATGCTCCCCCACCAAATTTTTTGGCCTGGCCCCCCCAARAATATTGGTTCTTAGTCATTGTTTTACGGTGCATGCATTTGCAATCAAACAAAACATTGTSATTATCACATAGCGTTAAGTATAATATTCAGTGCTCCCCCCAAAGATTTTTGCAGTGCCCCCCCCCCCCCCAAAGCTTTTTGCAGTGTCCCCCCAAAGATTTTTAGCTTCCGCCGCCCCTGGCGTGTTTTTTGATAGTGTCATGGAAACACTTTGTCTACTAACTATACCAATACCTACTTTGTC
Source organism: Actinia tenebrosa (assembly GCF_009602425.1). The sequence goes on along the minus strand of NW_022261206.1, from coordinate 167,371 downwards.
TCACAAATCAATAATTATTATTTTATGGCTTCTTTATTATATTATTTTCATGCAATTTACATACTGTAATTCCATTATAATGCACAAGGCATATTATATAGAATACAAGTACATATTTGCTCATCAGTCTTACATCGTACTTAACCAGCAATAAAAAAATCTTACAACTAATATAACAGTATGTTTAGGTTCTTAGTAGTTTGTACACTGTTTTATATCTCGTAGTATAAAGAATAACTTTATAAYTATTTATTTTAATTCTTTCCAACTGTCTATTTTCTTGACTTTTTCTTGACAATGCAGTGCAGTGATAGAGTACACTAACAGAGTGATCTACTTGGAAGACAATGATGTGGCTGCTGTCGTTGATGGAAGTAAGTCATACTCAATTATTGTACATCTGTCCTGATCAGTCTATAATGACTATTACCCTATACCCCTTATATTATTCCTGAGAATATCTGATGACCATGAGGATGCCATGATGGAGATAATACAAACTAGGGTAGAATACAGGTGAATATTTTTTCAAGATGAGAAAAAATGTCCACTCCTAAATTTAAATCCACCCTAAAATGTCTAATATCCAACTGAGCTTACTTTTTCTCAAAAAGAAGGCTTTAAAATAAATATTTTTTAAAAAAAAACTAGTTTTCAAAACAGGCTTTTTTACCATGGTGTACAAAATAACCTAATATATTTGTGTACTTGCTTCAAGCTTTCTTCGCTTTATTTGTACTCTAACTTGAATGGTTGGATAATAAGTCATAATTATTATAATTACAGTTAACTCTTGTTGCAGTAGACACCCTYGGGACCATCACTTCATGCCCGTAATAGCGATAGTCCACAATGTAGCGAAAATTATTATAATGGTCATTTCTTTGTCAGTATTTTTGTCGGGGAATTTTTCTCCTGTCCGTAATAGCAAGTAGGTGTCTGTAATATCGGGGCCTGTCCGCAAGGTGAGAGTTGACTGTATTGACACCTGTTTTCATATYAATCATTTGCCAAGTACCGACAACTCCTGACCAGTTTGCCTGTGTTAAAATAAACATTACTGTCTGCCTATAGATAGTTCAGGTTCCATTAAAGATGGGAGAAAATAGAGTAAGTGCAAAGTTTCAATGTCAACATGCRCGGCACCATTATCAAGCGATTTGAAAGTAAATTATATTTAGTAAATGTCAGTGTCAARGATGTCACTACAAAATTTGCATGAGGTTAAACAAATTTAGTCCTAAGGGAATCAGATTGCATGATCAAAGTTAGGTCTCCTTTATTAGAGCATCTCGTAAAGTAAACTTCTAGTTAAAACAATTGCAAATGATTGGAAAATTTGATGTTTAGTAGAACAGACACRTATCTTAGTAGGGGTTCCAAGAGTGGTGCCTTGTGACCCTCCTTAAACTTATTTCCCATTGGTAGTTTATCTTAATATAACATTTATGCATTTTGTTGTATATTAAATAATGACTTCCTCGTGAGGAATCCAGGAAAATTCCTATATTCAGAAGCCAAAAACTCAGTTTCCTGCATACAACTTTGTAAAAAAGGTATATATTGCTTTTCTTACAGATCTTACGATTCATCGCCTAATACAACATGATGAATCTGATGATGACTATTACAGAAGCGTGCAGACTTTGCAGTTGGAACTACAAGAGATCATGAAAGGTATTTAAACATACCATTAGACAATAGAAAGATATAACTAGCTAAAAACTAGTGTGAGCTGCGTCGGTGTTTCTAATGAAACAGTAATGATGAAAGGGTAAATTATACACCGTGAAAAGATGAAAAAACTTACTGACGTTTCGGACGCTAGTCCTTCGTCGGAGTAAAAGAGCTCTTTTACTCCTCTTTTACTCCGACGAAGGACTAGCGTCCGAAACGTCAGTAAGTTTTTTCATCTTTTCACGGTGTATAATTTACCTTTTCATCATTAGACAATAGGCTAAGTATTATCTTGAAATTGTCAAAGCTAAGTGGAGTTAAAGTTGTCAAAGTTGTGTTTATATGTAGATTCAAGTGCATTTCTCCTACTATTCCCCTTTCCCCAGGGGTGAATACAGGGGAGAGGATCCACAGGGAAAAAGTCCAGATTCCCAAATTGGGAATGTGTTGGGAATTTCCTTGAATTCCCAACGAATTGCCATCCAATTCCCAGAGAGAACGAAATTGGGAACGTGGCACTGATTCCCAATGTTAGTTTGTTGGGAATTTTGTTTTTTCTATTAGGTATTAGAAGGAAATTCCTAACAATACCCAATTTGGGAATCTGGGTTTTTTCCCTGTGTGAGATGAACTGGGTGGTGGCTTTCAGGGTGTGCACCCTCCCCCCCAAATAATAACAAAAAGGCCATTAAGCTGAAAAATTATAAACAAACCCTTCAATGTGCTGTGATAAGTCGACAAAATAATGCCAATAGTGGTGCATCCCTTGGATCCACTCCTGACTTAATTTTTAAGTTAGAAATTAAGATAATTAAGAACTTACAGTAACGTTATATCTAACTTTAGAGGTTCAAGMAATATTCTGGTTTTCTCATGAAATCATCTTGGATCTGCCATTATATATTATGACCCCATTCCACCCACCCACAAAGGGGTATATATAAGCCATTCTAACAGCAAAAGGTTTAGACAAGGGCAATTAATCTTTCAATCAATATTGTTTTTCAGGAAACTTTGCTTCATTCATGCAGAAAGAGATTTTTGAACAACCAGAGAGTGTGGTAAACACCATGAGAGGCCGAGTTAACTTTGAAAATAACAATGGTAAGTTATAGCAGTTTTCAATGTTATGTACCAGATTTTGGCACCTTATAATATTAAYCCAAAATTTTTCTGGTACTTATAATTTATRCCARGRTGGAGCTATTTAGGGAAGCAAAGTYAAGTGTTGTACCTATCAGTTAGAACAATTTATTGTAGTTAGTTACCTTTTTTTCTGGGCATAATGTATTTCAGACCAAGGAACAGGTTATTCCCTTGAGAATATTAACTAAGATTCTTTGTGTGAGTTACAACGAGTTACAAAGGACCACGTATATTAATGTACCATATGTATCCACTCATGCGCAACTTATTCTTCTGGGTCTGGTTTTACGAATCCTGGGTAGCACTATTCTGCAGATAAATCCTTATCCAGTGGATAAGTCGATGCTGTTATCCAATAAATTTATCCACTGGATAAGGATTTATCCATCGGATAGCACTATCCAGGCTTTGTACAACCAGGCCCTGTAAACAAAAAAAAGAAAAACATTTACTAAATAAATAAATAAAGAATGCACAATTTAAATAGGGAAAACAACAAAATATATGCCTTGGCTTTTTTTGTTATTTATTGTGAGAGACACTTATTAACAATATTGAAAATATATATTTGATTGTTATCCAGTGCTTTTGGGAGGACTCAAGAGTTACATGAGTACCATTAGAAGATGTCGTCGCATCATGCTTATTGCTTGCGGAACCAGCTTCCACAGTGCAGTAGCAGTAAGTACTTCCATGTTAATTACCACATTTACTTAGTTGTGGACCTAATTCATCTTCAAATGGCGCAATGTTTACCCATTTCAGAATGTGTCATTCCCTAGAGAATGTTGCTGTAAGATTTTTGGAAAATTGGTGCTATTTTTTTGGTTTCCATGTCATCATTTGATATYGTCTTCCTTTATCCTAGACAAGACAACTTTTAGAGGAGCTAACAGAGTTGCCAGTTGTGGTAGAGTTGGCCAGTGATTTCCTGGACAGAAGAACACCAGTTTTCAGAGATGATGTGTGTTTCTTTATCAGCCAATCAGGTCAGTCTCAATATCTGTTCATATTATAACATTCATGCTAAAGACGAGTGTGGTGTGGGGATATGTCATTGAATACTCACCAGTGAGCACTTGCAGGTAATATTGAAACTTACCCTGGTAGTCTCTTTGTCCTCAGTATTGGCCACAGACCCTGCCCAAATGGAAGTTATACTAATGTGGCTGCTAATTAGGAGACAATACAGCATGGTAATACACTGAGTGTATTTTATTCATTATTTAATTAGGAGAGACTGCAGATACACTCATGGCTTTGAGATACTGCAAGGGGCGTGGTGCACTTATTGTGGGCATCACCAATACAGGTATGTTAACACCTTGCCACTGCACATTGGGAAGATATACTTCTTATATATTTAATGGTGAGGAGGTTTGGATAGCAAAAAACTGTGTCCGAGGTCCTGAACATACTTCATATACACTGACCGAGGTCAATCAATAGCTAGGAGACAGGAGGGTTGATAGAAAATGCTGCCTGCTCCAACAGCCAATCAGAATGCACAATTTTT
>NW_022261206.1:152617-162756 GCF_009602425.1 Actinia tenebrosa | reverse complement strand
CATTATTTGTTTTGCAGTTGGTAGCTCCATCTCTAGAGAGAGTGTATGTGGATGTCACATCAATGCAGGACCAGAAATAGGAGTTGCAAGTACAAAGGTACTGACAAACTCACAGATGGCAAAATAATTTAACAGTAGGGGGCTGAGTAACGAGTCATAAAATACTTGAAAATAATGTATGTCACGTTATTAAATCATGGGAGTGGACAGGATTAAATCCCACCTCTGCTGCCTATGAATCCACCTACTACACTGTAAGCTTAGCATCAGCAGTACGGTCTCCTGCTTAGGCAATGTTTCCCTAGTGTTTCAAACCTCTTGTAAAGAGGATTCCTTGTTTGAATTTCACCCAATAAATGTCTACCCTCTCAGGTGTTACTGGTACCCAAACAAACAATGACATATGATGATCCATTCTACCTCGTTAGCAAATTTCCTTTCCTAAGCATAAACAGATGAGTAAATTGATTGGTTGTATGTTGTTGTCATCGTAGGCCTATACCAGCCAGTTCCTCACATTAGTCATGTTTGGCTTAATGATGGCTGAGGACAGAATCTCAATGCAGGAAAGAAGAAAGGATATCATCAAAACCTTAAAAGAACTCCCAGGTATGTGCCACCCACCACCAGGTAACATCTATTGGTAAGAGCATCAGTCTGCTGTGCTGGMGTTTTTGGTTGAATCCCAGCTTGACCTACGCGCAGGGTCTCATAATAACTAAGGAAAAGGTGCTGCCTCTTACAATAAAGCAACTGGTTATGCCACTAAATCATGGCTTAGATAACCACGTTATAATTAATGGCGGTCCTTTCTCTAATCAACTATAACTTTAAAAGATGACTACGAGTCGATCAATTATATTACTGTCAAGTGACTTTTATCATCACCATAAAAAAATAAATGAATACTTTTTATTCCCCGCTTTTATCTCCCATTCAGCACCTTTTCAAATGCTGCAGAGGAATGTTCCAGAATTGTAAATTAAATTTGTTTGTTTTATTGCTTAATTAACCACCTCTTACTGGTGAGATGAAGTACATGTAACCCCATCCCACTATAATATTATCACTAACTGTTTTCATTGCTACACACGGATCTAGACTATATACTTGTGACATGGAAATTTGGTCTGCCGTCAATTAATTAAATCATTAGTAAAGTACATACATAATATGGCCTCAAGTTAATCAGTTAACAAAATTACTGTCACATGTCACCCGGCCTCATTAAATAAAGTCTTCAATCAATCAATATGGAGATAATAATGCAAAGGTCCACGGGCAACTTACTCTTGACTAACAATTTATTTGATTGATTATAGTGTATTGCCTGATTTCCATGTAGCAAATAATCTTTTTCTTGAGCAGTGCATACAGTATCTATATATAGCAATGAAAACAGTGGTAAAGCCAGGTCTTTTATCAACAATTTCCAAGTCAAGTYTAGAAATCTCTATCTGAAGCCAGGTCTTAATGTCATTTCCCAATATTACCTTGAGAGGGGAAGGTCCAAAGTCATAATACTTTTATTTTAAATTATTATCATCCATGCAGACCTGATTAAGGAGGTTCTCAAGCTGGATGACCAAATAAAGTCCTTAGCAGAAGAGATGTACAAACACAAAAGTCTTTTAGTGATGGGCAGAGGATACCAGTTTGCTACATGCTTGGAAGGTGCCCTGGTAAGCATTAATATAAGACAACTTTTTATAGTTTAAAAAACTCATACCTTTTTTATTAGTTGAACCCTGAAGCAGCCTAGTATGTAGGTCAGGGTGTAGCTAGATAACACACACTGTCAGATTGATTTTCAAAAAGCCATTGACCATTACAACCATGTCCTGGTGGGCTCAGCTCTGTTGGGCACCATTGTTGTGGGGTGTAAAATTTAWGGTCCTGTCTCATAATTCAGAGATGTTAAACAGCTAGATGAMCACAAGTTTATTGATCAGCTGTGACTGTCACTTGTCACCATCACTAAAAATAAAATTGATTATTTACATATCTTGCATCTTGCTCTCAAATGCAGTGCAATCAAAATTTTAAAATGTAAAACAATTGAAATCTTAGTAATTGTTTTACATTTTGAAGTTAGGGTTGCACATTTGAGGGCAAGATATGTAAATAATTATGCCACCAAGACACCAACGTGCCTACAAGAGGTATTTTTGGACGGGTTCAGGCCTAGGGTGGTAAGGGGAGTAACTAGTCACACCCTTTTTGTCCCTGGTGTATATTTGAGTCTTATTTTGATGAATAACTTGATTTGTTTTGTAGAAAATCAAAGAGTTGACATACATGCATTCAGAAGGTATCTTAGCTGGAGAACTGAAACATGGTCCATTGGCGTTGGTTGATAAAGACATGCCTGTCATGATGATTGTTGTACAAGATGCTGTACATGTTGTAAGTATGATTGGATCGACTCTTCATAACACTGCCAACAACAACAATTAACAACTTTATTTCCTTTCAATTGGTACAAGAAATTGAAAGTTAGATGCCAATCGCTCTATTCATGCCTCTTCTTGGAAGAGATTTGACAATTCTCATGGGGCCAGTGCATGGAAGGGGGAAAGGGGTGGGTTGAGAACARCACAGTGGCCAGGCATGTTCAACATATGGCTCACAAGCAGAACTCAATTCTATTAATTGGGAAGTTCATATACTGATAGAGTCGTCCAATTTTGTCATCCCAGTCATCCTTAATGAATAACTTCCTAGTTTTCCTTTTTTTCTTGACAAACAAGAACTTATTTATTAATCTAATCTTTTTTTTTTCTTTTTTTGTTTAAACATTTTTGTGTGCATGATTGTGCAAAAATACTATTTTCATCTTTTTTCCTCCAGAAATGCATGAATGCACTCCATGAAGTCACTGCCAGAAAAGTAAGTAATATTAAGAATTATACAGTCACGAACAAAGCTGCATGTTTCAATTAATGCCAGCATGATAGCTAATACTGTAGCCCAGATTCCCAAGACTCTGACTAAAATAATTTTAGCTTTGATAGGGTTTTTTCTGATAATGGACCATTCACCAAGAATATTTCATCTTAGATTTCAAGGCATTATAAGGTGTCYAGGGGACAAATAAAGCTTTGTTACAGCTGCGAGAGCACTTGATACTGCACCACACCACAAGAGAACACTGGCAACAAATTAAAGATGAATTAGGACGGCACATGATCAATCACTTTTACCCATTAAAAAATACAAACACATGGAACTCTTCTATATATTTTCCATTATCTTTGTTTTGTTTTGTCCCGTGGCAAGATGGCTGTCGTATTGTCTTAAAATGGACATTTATCTTGTTGATTGGAACAATAGATTTTTCCTGCATTACCTCACATTCAAGGGCTTCAGGATGAGGATTTTCGGGGCTAAACAAAATAAATTCACTTAATAGGAAATAAATATTGTGCCATGTTATAAAAGTCCATCAAACATTTGAAATATAATCAACTAATAATCAGATGGTGTCTGGTGATGCCAATATCCCTTTCCAGAATTCACTTAATGAACATGAAACAATGGTTTGAAGTCAAGACTTAACTTGCTTCTTTTATTCATCAAGTCCTACCTCCACTTGAAACCATTGTTTAGTGATCAGTCATGCGAATTCAGGAAAGGTCTATTAATTTAGTACAATTTTTTTAAAGTTTGTTTTATGTACTAATTTTACGTTGATGGTGTTATAGGGCCGTCCTATCGTGATTTGTAACCCRGGTGACAAGGATGTCCAGTGTCATGCAAGCCGTGTACTAGAGGTTCCCAAGATTGTTGACTGTCTTCAGGGACTGCTGACAGTCATTCCTTTRCAGCTCTTGTCATTCCATCTTGCTGTAATGAAAGGATACGATGTAAGCTATCACCATGTAATGTTAGGTTATCACACTATAGAATCAGCAACTGTGATCTTGAAACTATATGGAATAAAAAAAACTCCTTGATGGTAGCACTTCATAGTCAAAACTGTGGCCATCATCCATGATCAAATTGGAATAAATTTAGGATTGAATTGATTTTTCTGGAGGCAGGAAGGGACACAGGAGAGAAGCAACTAATTAACAACTCTAATCACATGCGCCACCAAAATTAAACCCTGCCAAACTTAAAYCTATGTTGCATCAGTTAGAGGAAAGCAGTCTCACTGCTATGCCACCCATCCTTCCCAATATTGACCCACAAAAATGGTGCCGTACATGTAGCATTTCAAGGGGATTGGTTGCTACCAAGAAAACAACATGTTCTCATCTTTTCAAATTGATTTGTTTCTATAGGCCTATCCCAAATTTGCTKGTCATGAATGACTTCTAAAAATTGGCTCCTCGGCTTGAAGCCCTTGTTTTGTGGTCACTCATGACAAGCAAATCTGGGAAAATTCTGTTAACTGCTGCTTGGATATCCTTGAATAAATAGCTTCTTATAAAAATATAATTAATTGATTAAACTTTCTACTTTTCTCTAGGTTGATTGTCCACGAAATCTGGCCAAGTCAGTCACAGTTGAATAAAATAACTGTTAGAGAAGATCATTTTAATCCTATTTTAGCAGGCACATTTTAACTCCATGTGCCCAGTTGATATATCACAGAGTGACAATAATGACTCAAAGTAGAGCTGTCCTAACTTTAATCTCTATCGGCATTTAGTATTATTATTCTCTTTCAATTATAGATTGTTGTTAGAGTATAATAAATTGAAAAGAAAGACAGTTATTAGTTAGGAGCATTGTAAGGTAGTCTGTAGGTAGGTGGTTTGGTTGATTCATCTACAGGTGTAGTAAATAATTAGTTACACCCATTTTCATAATTATGTGACCAACTCAGCCCTATAGACATCTCTGGGTTTTGGGCTCTATCAAAAAATTACTATTCAGACCCTTGAGTTTGATTGGCAGAAGCCAAAATCGCAGAGACATCTCTAATTATAGCTAGTTGTCTGGCTGGCGTAATTATGGAAATGGGTATACGTCTGATTGAGACAAACTTTCATTGACTGGTTATCAGGCATTAGACTGTCAATCAAATATTCATCTCCATTAACTTCTCGCAGTTCCCATACATTACTTGAGTTTGTTGTAAATTATTGCTGTAACAATGAAAACATATAGAGGATATTACATGGGCACGCGGAGATACAAATTTTATCTTCAAGTGTTCAATTGATATCTCACGAGTGAGCGCAGCGAACTCGTGAGATGTCTAAATTGAACACGAGAAGATAAAATTCGTATTTCTATGAAGCGGACATGTAATGTTCTGTTTATTATATAGATATCGATGAAACTTATATGTTACTATGTCAACAGCGATATCTTCACGTGTGAAAGAYATGGTATCTTCCACTGGTGAAAGATATCAAGTTTTCAACACTAGAGAAAACCTGGTATTTCATCGATATCTATGTAATAAATATACATAGTCAAYAATCTAATAGTGCATGAAAACAAACAAACAAAAAGCATGCATATTTTACAAACATCACTCCCTGTAAGGGGTTCTTYGTGTGAGGTTCACTAGTGCATTGTTTGTGTCATGCAAGGTATAAAGTAACTCAATCAATAAATTAGCATAAATATTGGAACATTATAATTAGAATAATCATTTTAATCCAAGGGCAGATCCAAGGGGGGCTGAAGCCCCCCCTTCAGCAGAAAAAAACGATGCTTTTTTACATTGTGTTCCGTTGTGTCGATGGAAGAAACTCCATTACCCCCCCCCCCCCCCCCCCCACCTAAAATTTTGGCTGGATCCGCCCTTGGAATCACTCAGCAAAAATCAGTAAGGTACCTAAGCCTACTGACAAGAAAGGATGTAGAATATTCTAGCTTAAAAACATTTTACAGCCCAGGAACATTTATTTAAGGTAATRTTTTATAGCATTTATGGTATTCAATGATGTAGAATTGGTATAATAAAAAGGCATTKTTTGAAATGATGGTACACAATATTTTGTAGTTTGTATCCTGGAATTTAGTGCCTGCATGACATCWGTCTGCATGCTGAGAGGGCTGTGGGCAGGGCAAAGGGCCCCTCTGGATATCAGCCAGGTAGCTGAATGGGCCCACCCTGTTTAAATAAAAATAAAGTCTTTAAAGACCATCTGAGTAGCAGAGACTGGTACAAATTGTAAAAATAAAACTGAATCCAGGGAAGCTTGCCTGAACTTGCTCCAGTCTTGTTTTTACTTAAAGAATGAAATAAATATAGGAATTAGCAGGAATTAGCAGTGGCATTTCCAGAGTGGCTCCTTATCCACTGGATTCCATTTGAAATTTAGAAGTTGATTTTTTTGGAGGGAGGACAGTTATCTGGAAAACCCCCAAGCAGGCAATTTGTGCTRTTTTCCTTTTATTTGCAGGATAAATTAGTTGGTGACAAAAGTTGGTCCAGCTGTGGAAGAAGAGGGTATCCCTATTACCAAAGAAAGATCTTCTGCCCTCTTTTACATTGAGGGATATACTCATTCCAATAACTGCTAGGCGTAGGTCAAACGTCGCACTTCACATGAGCCCAAAATCTAATTGAAACAATTCTGACTTGAGATGCAAACTAAATATCAAAATTTCAAACCAAGAAGCAGCATTGCCCATAACTTTTTTTATTTATACAAACACCCTGAGTCGGCTCTATCCCCTTTACATGCATCAAATCCCCTCTACATGCATCAAATATCATAATAAAATAAAACACTGAGCCTTGAATAAGCCTCTATTTTCACTAGTTTATATAAAAATATGAGTGATTTTAACTGGTCCTTAAAAAAATATAAAGTATAATAATTATTTATAGACCCCTTGCATGTGATGTCAAAGCAGCTTAATCTGCTGGGGGACAAAATGAAAAATTCCAATCCTGAGAATTGCAGCCTATTATTTTGTCCCCCAGATTGAGCTGCATTTTCTAAGTGCTACAAGGGGTCTATAGATGAAGTACGTAGGCACAGTACACTAATTCCATTCTTTTCTTTTCTTTTACTTTGACTATTGCTCACTAATTATGCAACTATATTTCATATTAGCCAAGTAAAATCACTTGGACGTTTTGACTGAATATATCTAGCCAGTATACAGTGCTCCTGTAMTCCTCCCCACAGCCACTTCTTGCCTCCACTGGAGAAAACATTGAGACAGTGTTACTTTTAATTTGTTTTTTCCCCACTGAGTGGGGAGATTAAGAGTGGCTGTACAACACCTTTTGAGTTAGCAAAGTAACTTGTGTAATAGATAAATAACACAACTAAGAAATTATATTTACTGTGAGTTTTCTTGTAGAATTCACATTGCATAATATATATTTTTAGATACCTTATCTATACTAGAGGTTAAATTTACTTAGATCTGAATATTTATGATAGGCATTGCTCCTTCATGCATCATTTAACTACCTAGTTCCTTTTCAAATGCAAGGTAAAATCTTTTAAAGTCATCACTCAGCATGCAACAGCAATGATACAAGCATAATCTATAACCAACGCCTGCTACATAACTGCTTTAGCCCTTCTCAACCACGTGCGAAATTGTACAATTTGAAGTAGGTTTTGGTGGAGGCCAAACAGATATGTTTCATAATTACAGATTTGTGCTAAAAGCACAAACTTTTCAAAGCCATATGCCCWTGGGTTGTCATGGAAATGCCATAATTGACRTCCACCAAAACCTGCTTCATTGCAATAGCAAATTGTATTTTTCGTGCATGTGATTAAGAAGCACTGTCATAATAAGGTCACTCCTATAGTATGGACTCTTATTGTTTTTGTTGTGATGTGGACACCCTATTGCTATGCCAGCAATGCGTCTGGTCTTCTGTCCTGTGTCCCTATATTTTTATCCCTTACATGTTCTAATTGCTACAAAGTTCTATTATTGTAACAAATACAAATTCCAATCTTCTGATAACCTGCAGTGTTGGGCAGGAGGGAAGGGGGGGAAAGGAGGTGTTGAGTGGGGGTTAAAATGAAAGTAGGTATAATAAATAGGTTGAGCTACTTTGATCCCACATACAAGCTATAGTCTTAGTTACCCAACGCCTCTTTCGCCTCTTTGATGTCTYCCACCAGCTTCCGCGAAAAACAAAACCCGAAAATCTGTAGCATAGGTAACGCGGCTGCTATGGAAGCCATCATAATAAGGTTACTCTTCAACCACTTCTCCGCTTCAACAACACAACCCGATGTATATACAACCTTGCTGGCTTCAGCATTGGATTGTTTTATCACACCAAAGCCACACTGAGAGTTTATTTGATCTTCAATGCAGCAAGAGAATGGCACGCCACATCTTTCTACAGAAGGAGAGGAACAGTTGAAGTATATATTCTGTTCCCAATCTCGATACGTCGTAGTGCCACAACATTTCAGCTCTTGTTGGAGAAGGTCGATGATGTTCTGTAAATCAGGATCATCCCGGTACCTTTGTATTGCATGATGTACAGCATTTTCAACTTGGGTTCTTACTTTAGTGGCATAAACATAGCCCAGAACGGCGGCAATTATCTCTAACAGTAACATCAATCCCAACATTGCTGAGTAGAAGCGTAGAAAGCATATGTTCTCTCTCAACGCGCCCAGACATCCAGCAAACGAGATCAAAAACATCAGTACTCCGGCAATGGCGAGCATAACGGCAGGGTCGGTACTCAGTTKAGTGATTTTTCCGTAGAGTTCTTGCTTGTTTATAATGGCGTATATAGCGACAGCGATGATCAAGCAGCTTATAAACCAGAACAACACGTTCATGAAGAACATGGTGAACTTCACACAACAAGTAGAKTTACTGGGGTAAGAAGGTTTCGGAGTTGATCGCTGCTGTCTTGGAGTCTGGAATGGCTGTACACGAGTAGAACGAGCCATCTTTATATTATGGAACAAGAAGAACGATTAGACTGATCACACTTCAAGCTGTTTCTTGAACCACTTTACGTGCTAGAATGAGAACTCTACACAATATATTACATTTTCCTTGGTGAGTGTTCGCTTTTCTCGTCAAATGTTTACTCAGATATTTAGTAAATACCAAAAMTGTACAGAATGTATTTGGTTAGCAACATAAACGTTCCCAGTGACGTCTCGAGGCCAGTTCACTAAGGTATGACGAAAAATTCTCTCGTCTGATTGGCTGAAATAAATCTAATTAAGGCCAATATCGTACCCAGAGCCTCAAAGGACGAGATTAGTCCCTGCTGTGACAAAAAGTGAAAAATACATAGAATATTTCATCGAATTAACCTAAACCAAGTCTGTTGGAGGGATGTGTAGTAAAAGGACTGCCTCATTRGAAAATTTAATTTTAACGCTAGCAGTAAACTTGACAGTGCCTACGCCTCATACGTAAGAGAAAAAAACAGTAAGCACAGCGTTTGTAGATTGTCCATTGGGACTGCCTACCCTTTAGAGTTCGTCTTTGCTCAGTCTAAGCCTCGATTGTGCACAAATGTGTTCTTTTCTTTTATTAAGGTCCAGTCACAGGCGGCCAAAACAAGGTTCCTGTGTATGGTTTATAAGGGAATGTATGGAAGTTATGATAAAGTTACGAAAATAAAATGTTTCACTCAACAATTKGCCTCAAAACTTGCTGCAGTTGTTGCTTTTACTTTTGTTCAGTCTTCTGGCTAAGTTTCAGCGCGATTTGAGGCCGTTATTTAGGTAGAGAAGAGCGGATTTAAAAAAAAAAAAACACTAAACGGACGCGTGGGAGCAAACAGAACTCGACCCTGGAGTATTTTCTACAATTTTTCAATTAAAACGGAATCTATTCGATCTAAAACTCTCCGTCGTACTAAAATTCGTTCACGATCATACGCACGCAGCTGGGCACGGATTAAATGCCCGGTAATTTTTAATTCGACGATTCACTAAACGAATCGCAAAGTTACGAAATAAGTAGCTATTAGTTTCAGGTCACCCATCCRGGTACTATAAACTTCGCTCAACCGGACTTGACTCAGTGTSATCATTGAAGCCCATGTTTTTACACCTCGTTTCCAGGTGAATCAGCATATCAATGTCAATATCAAAACAATGCACCAAATCAACCGAATTCGTGTGCGGCAGGATGTAAAGGATTAGCTGTTGATATGGTGTGGGGGGCTGGCTAGTCTCTCCCCTGATGCTTTTGGGCTAAAACATTTCCCC
>NW_022261206.1:78621-96553 GCF_009602425.1 Actinia tenebrosa | reverse complement strand
TGCATTGGATGGGAAGTGCTTGTAATCCATTTGGCGGCAATTTTTAATTCCATTCAAATTCTAGCGTGGTTTACTGTTTATTGATTGATTCTTTGTTATGGAATTAAACTTCGCTTTCTTAACAATTCGAGRCCGTAGATATTTTCATGCTTGCGGTTTTGTGAGGCATAACTACTTCGTTTAAAGGGGCTAGGGTCACGTGACATATTACGAATATGACCAGCTGCTTTATACATTGGCAGGTCGAGTTAACTGGCTCAACAGGAGCTGTTCCTACTTACATGAGAGGCGTGATTGGTATGAGGGCCTCAATAGGCAAAGGAGCTGCATTTAATGATTTGAAGGACAACTTTCATAAGAAGATTGACAAATTGAATATAACGACTGACATCACGGTGAGTAAGGGTAAAGATGGTTTGTTTGCAATCAGTTGATTGAATTTCGATACCCTGAAACGACCTCTGGGTTGATTAAGCTAGGGCGCGGCTAATTAACATAATTAAATTTATATTATTGTTAGGACTTGACGAAGAGTCAAAAACGAAGAATCGTATAATTCTGAAGATCATACCATATGTATGTGCTATTTGTCTATTGTTTCAACTAGTATAATCACGCAAAAGTAGCTTATATTTCAGGGGATCATCTTTTGGTACTTATACACGTCTTTTTSTATCAATGATTTCTGTTCCGAATATTAAATTGCACGAGCTTTGATGATTTTAGTGTCAATTGATAACTCGCCTGTTAATAATAATAATTAACAATTATTCGCCGAAGGCGAAGTGAATGTCGGGGAATAATGACCGAAACGAAGTTGAGGTTAATATTCCCGATATTCACTGAGCCTGAGGTGAATAATTGTTTTAGTATAAATACCAAGGTGATTCTTCCAAAAAAGGGAAGAAAAAAGATAAAATGCACATTTTTCCCGGTAACATTTTGGATTATCGCTGAAGGTGATTATCGTGTGATAATTTAAGTTTCTCGACCAATCAGCGCGAGAGATTTTTAATAATCACCTGTGTATTTATAATAATGACTATCATTAACAGGCGTGGGCCTTCGGCTGAAGATCATCTTGGATGTGAGAGTAAGATTTCCTATTAGTCTGGCAATAAATATGATTTTGAAAGAGATATATACTATACATGTTGAATATAAAAATATTATTATTTAGGCAGCTGCTGGTCACGTGTATGATTCAGTTCTCATAACRGCGAAAGGAATTCAAGATACACTGAATCAAGGAATCCAACTGTCATCTTCACAGATACCAAAAGGACTGTGTCACAATGAGAACGAGCCCAGAAAAGGAGGGAGGGAACTCTTTCAAARTATCAAAAAGGTGAACAATAAATGGGTTATATTTTTAAAGTTCAAAGTTAAAAGGTTAATGGAGAATTCATACTGAAGCCAAAAGAAAAAATAAATAAATAAAAAGATTTTTTTAGTTCTTAAAATAACGCTCCTATTTTTCTGTTTACACATTAACTAAGGGTTAGCCTCATTTCAGCATCAAAATGTTGACAAAAGCCAATGGAAAAGTAAAGAATGTAAAACTTCAACAATAGAAACACCAAATGATGATGATGAATAGAAACACTAGAATTTCCGCGGACTCTCGCCGGAATACTTGAATATTTTACATGAAATTGAGGTTAATCCTGAGCAACAGAGAATTCTAAATTGGAGTATGAATGTCTAAAAGTCAAAWTTTAWTACGCCTTTTGCTGTTCATTAACCGCAAAGGAATATTCATTGAAGCGAAGAAGTATTGTCATTAGAGCGAACAGGCATACAATAAGGCGAACGGACTCTCAAGAGTGCGATGGAACTTTCATTAAGAAATTTAGCATTGAATTTGCCAATCATGAATATGTTTGCGTGGRTTCATTAACGTTTTCRAACTTTCATTAGCGTTTTGGTGCAGACAATAAACCACAACACACATTCAATACAACGTTTTGGACATTTATTTACGCAATACAATATAAGTATATTGTGCTTTTACGATTGTAGATTTTCAAAAACAAAAAAGTGAACTTATCCTTGAACGTCTTCTCTATTTAAACATCTTGGACGATATGTTTGCATGTGGTTGTACCATTGTATGCATTTCTGTGGATCTTCATAGGCCCTCACAAGACGCTATATGACTTCATTTGAAATTTGGTTTCTTTGTTGAGCCATTGCAATATCCAAAAGAGAGGGATTAAGAAACTCAGAACTGATTTGATATTTATACCTAACGGCGCTTTGCTTGTACGAAATCATATTCACGGCTTGTAAAAAAAAAGGAAAACAGTTAAAATCCTACAATTCCTAGTGGAAAATATACTTATATTGTATTGCATAAATAAATGTCCAAATCACTGTATTGAATGCGTGTTGTGGTTTATTGTCTGCACCAAAACGCTAATGAAAGTTTGAAAACGTTAATGAACTTACGCAAACATATTCATGATTGGCAAATTCTTAATGAAAGATCCATCGCACTCTTGAGAGTCCGTTCGCCTTATTGTATGCCTGTTCGCTCTAATGACAATGCTTCTTCGCTGCAATGAATATTCCTTTGCCGTTAATGAACAGCAAAAGGTGTATATGTTGTTMAACTCTCGTATCTATTTGTGCCAGACGACCATCCAAGGTGCAATGTCTGACTTAGGCTTTGAAGAGACAGGCGAACCAAGATGTGCCAGCTTTGATATAGTGAATTTAMGAAAATCTGGCTCTGTGAAAGTAAGTAATAGCCCCTACACCATTCGTAGAGCATGCATAGATTCCGTTACACTATTCATCATATATCCCTTGCACTCTTTTTAAAAGCAACATGGCTACCCCCTACACCATTTCCAACATGGCTACCCTTTACATCATTAATCCAACAAGGCTGCCCTCATCAAAGTCATCCAATATGGCTGCATGTTAAACCTGCCATCCAACAAGTTGTTTCTCTTTCGTGCTCGTATACTCTCAATCCTCTCATCTACCATGGCTTCCCGCCAGCCTACGTTTCCATTCAGCAGGGAAATCTTGCAATGTCTTTTTGAAGCTACCTTTTTTCATTTTTGCAGCTTGCAGAGTGGGACACAGCTAACAAGCTAAGACAAATTAACGGCACTAGAGCAGTTTGGATGTCTGGGAAAACGAAGGTCCCTTTCGATATCCCAAACCTTCTCAAGAATAAAACTATCAACGTGGTGGCAGTCTTGGTAAACTAAACATATTTATTTCATGATAAATATAACATATGGTTATCAGCTAACCTAATATTAATCAAACATTTTAACTTGCCATGGTTATGGATAACCGAATAATGTAACTACCAAACACAATGGTTGAATATATTAGGCAGCTGACAAGAATATAGTCACATTATATAATTGTATACATACAAAATTGGCTACAAATAATGTTGCAGCATTATAAAAAAGAAACTAGAAAGAAAAAAGAAAATAACAAAAAAACAAAACAAAACAAAACAAACAAAAACACACTTTTGCCAATTAATTCTCGTTCATTATTATAATTACTGACCAAGTATGACAAGAAAGTTRTTATCAATGACGTATACTGTTCTGATCTAGGCGCCACCTTTTGTCATGAAGAAGAGTTCGAGTGACAACAAAACCGCAGAGTACGAAGGTTTGAGCATCGATCTGCTGGAATATATGAGGAAAGAGCTTGGATTTCGATACAAGATTTCGCTGGCTCCTGATGGAGTGTTTGGAAGTAAAGATCGATTAACTGGGAAATGGAATGGTGTTATGCGTGAGATCATAGATGGGGTAAGATGCTCATTCGCTCACAGACTCCTTTTTTCCTCACCCACCCACCCGCACAATCTCTCCTGCCTTTATTAATCGTCCATTCATTAACTGTCTAACAGCGGTCACTATAACTTCAARTACCTTCCGATTCTCACAGACAGATTTCAGATTTCGTTACTTCTCTAGAKATTTAATACAGTGTACAGGGTATCATAATAAAATTAGTTTGTCATTCACCCTCACTCAGTCAATTGGTGTGTGATTCCATGATGTGACATTTAAGCATTMTTATGGGTGTGAAATGCTATTATCTAAGACGGTTGTAAGATAGCGCTTATTTATGCATTGTTATTTTTGTAGAAAGCAAAGCTAAGTATCGCACCATTGACTATCAACTCTGACGGGCAGAATGTGGTGGATTTTACACACCCGTATATGACGTTTGGTATCGCATTCATTATGCGGGTAAACGAAGTCGAGGAAAACTACTTCAGGTTTCTAAAGCCATATCACACGTATGTATTCATTGTCTTTGAGAGCATCAATAAATACGATGGACGGAAGGACGGACGGATGGATGGATGGATGGATGGATGGAGGGAAGGAGGGAGGGAGGGAGGGATGGATGAATGGATGGCCGTAAACTAGGGGGGATCATATATCCAATCTTCTTAGTACCATTCACTACTTTACTTGTCTTAATCCCACAATGCTCCCTCTCCGTCATCCATGCACTAGCTGCCTGTATATATATCACATAAATAATTTCTTTTCTACAGGAATCTGTGGATAGCAATATGTGGTATGGTTTTGACAATGGGAATATTTTTGTGGAATTTTAGTATCTTAAGTCCTTTTGGCTATTATGGAAGATATTCCCAACATCCAAACAAATTAAAGGTAAGAGCATGCTCATTAAATAACAAGGCTGTCACGGCAGTATAGTATGCAATACCGGTAAGCAGGAGGTCGCTCTTTGTCTACTCTATAGACCCTTTCCATTAATTACATATCTGAGGATCAAAACAAAATAATCCTTTCTCTTGAGGATTGAATATTGTTAAGGTAGAGATGTAGTGTGAAGACCAGGTCAATCCCATGGATAGGCATTTTTATTTGTTCCTTTTACTCTAATTCGAGGTTTTTCCGGGCTTTTCAGTTTTCCTGCGGCGCCAGATAATGCCCTTAAAGCTACTACGCCAGGGTAAAACTATACGTTTACTTTTTGTAAGCCACTCGTGATTTTGGAAACACATTATATTAAAGGTATATCTTGACATTTCATTGTTCTATGCAGGTTAAGCCCAAAATCAAAGCAACCAAAAACACCCTTAGTTTTGTGAACGCCATTTGGTCTTCATGGCTGTGTTATTTGAGCCAAGGTGGTCAGCACCCGGCATCTCTATCGGGCAAAATTGCGGTATCTGTGTTCTGGTTTGCAATATTGATCATGAATGCTACCTATACTGCAAATTTAGCTGCGTATTTGACGGTGTCAAGAATGCAAACTCCTATTGAAACAGTGGAGGATTTGGCGCTCCAGACAAAGATTCAGTATGGCACCCTCGTGAACTCACAGCTACAGAAATTTTTCCTGGACACCGATGTACCCAGGTAATTTTGATCTTTTGAATACTAGTATACTACTTTAAGTATCATAAAGGTTTGTGCTTGTGATGATGTTAGGAGTGAAGGGTGGCATTTAGGACGTGGTAGTGCACTCACCTCACGAWCTTGTGCTCGATCCCTGGACTAGGCAGCACATTTTAGTAAAATTTGTTT
This sequence comes from Actinia tenebrosa, assembly GCF_009602425.1. The sequence goes on along the minus strand of NW_022261206.1, from coordinate 90,998 downwards.
GGCTTCCTAGATTCAAGGATATTTTCTCTGGATATTCTTCTTACCGCAAAACCAACATTCCATCTTTAAGTTGACGCAGATCAGCCCAGTGATTGACACCTAACACCTTTCAGGGTTCGCTTTAAAACAATTACAAATAGCAATGGGCCACGCAACTGATTATACGTACATGAACACTACTAGGTTTCTTGTTATGGGACAGTTTATGGAACAGAGAAAAACATGGATGCCGACTATCCAAGCTGCTATTGACCGCGTGATGAACAGTAACTTTGCATTTATTGCCGACAGACCTATTCTCGAGTACATTGCAAGGCAAAAGGAATATTGCGGAAAGCTTAAAGTCATCGGAGGGTAATTAATTATTTGTTGTATGAGACAACTTTAGATCCTTCATTACGCCGCCTTAACCTCTAGAAAGCGACCATTCATAAAAAAATGAAGACGATCGCTTACGAGATGCCAGCAACTTAATGTGATCGTAAAATGTTTTACTCTAGCCTTTGTGGCTGCCATTTTTCTCGGCTATGAAGGCATTCTAGCAGCGATCAGCCTCACTTTCATGTTCTGGAAAAATTACTTTTCAAAGTGRCGGCCACAAAGAAAAAACTGGATTACGAAAAACTACTAACGATATTATGACGTCATATAATAATGTTTCTACTTACTGCCTACGTGCCACTTTTCAGAGGAGAACCAAAGTCTATCACATGCAACCAAGAAACGAGGAAAACGAAGAGTGTGCAAAAAGACCAAACTAACGTACGTTCTAATCGGGAAATTGAACTGACATTCCAACAATCAACATTCCAAATTCTGCCGCCATCTTGAAAAGTATCCAAGGCTGTACGAAAGTGAAGCTGTATTTTATGTTTTTCCTATTCACGACGGGGAGACCCTAATTAGCAAGCAGTTGATATAATGTTTTCATAAAAATAAAATGAATCATTCTTAATTCAATGGATATAACGACAATAGAATACAATATATTTTCTGAATACATTACATCGACTGAGTGCTATGTAGATTCTACGTACCATTTATGACCCAGCCGGAATCCAGGCTGATCAGGGTGGTGACCGGTATATATTTTTTATGTTGCGGTGCTTCTGAAGCGAAACAAGCGAAAATGAAAAATACAATGAGTTATGTCCATGCAGCATATACCTGCTGGTTGCCAGCCCGAAGTGCGCAACATAATGTAAACCTCATTCAATCCAACTTGCAGTTACTTTATAGCCAGAAACTAACAAAGTATTCTAACTAAGGCGAGGACGCAGCAACATAGAAAGAGCTGCAGGTGTTTATCATGCTTTGAAAGAAAGTAGCATGTTTGATGGATTGCATTTCGAGATGGCGGCTRTTTTGATGAGGTTATTACTCTATGATTTTAGGCCTTGTCAACAGGTATAGTCAAAGGAGTCTATTTTGTGATGTGGATGCTTTTTCTAACTGTTCCAGGTTTGGAACCACCTATGGGTATGGTTTTGCTCTCCCACTCAACTCCCCCACCACCAATCTCTTCAATATGGAGATATTCAGGCTACAGCGAGATATGATTATGGATTCACTAAAGCACAAATGGTCATCAAAAGAAACTTGTAAGATGATTGATAACATGAATATCAAATCACAGAACGCCAAAGGAGGTGGGTATAAAGCATTCTCGCCGTCGGTTAACTCTTTTCCGTTCACTCTCAGTAAAATCGGAGGAATTCGTCTGATGACGTCACAATCGGATAAAATCGTCGGATCCCATCGAAAAGCCACGAAAATCGATATCTAGCCTTCGGAAGAAATRAACCAATCACTGGCTTCGTTTCAGAATCCCCTAGTAATTATTGACTCTGTTTTTGACCGGCCACTCTAATGTTCCTTTTCGAATGACTCTAAGATACTTCAATCGCTTTTTGTTGTCTTTGACAAGTTACATACAGTAGAAATACTAGTGTGACAGTCATCTATAACGATCAATAATGAGTATAATACATAAATTTAGGCACTTCCTAAACACGGAATGTTCCCATTGTTTTAAACACAGGGAACCYAATTTAAATGAAACTGAAAGGTGAAAATAAAATAAGGAAAAATCAACTTTAATATTTTGTTTTCTTCAAGAACAAGATAATGTCCATAATAATAATAATAATAATAATAATAATAATAATAATAATAATAATAATAATAATAATAATAATAATAATAATAATAATAATAATAATGATAATAAAAAACAATGAAGAAATTTGATCAAAATGCTAATTTAACAATGCCAAAACTACATGACAGCTTTTTTCAAGGTTGTGATCGAAAAAAAGTATTAGCCAATCAGAATCGAAAAAAACTAGTGATTGCAAAACCGAGATGTCATYTTTCCTCTTGAAATTATGGATTTCCTAGCTACCAAATAAAAATATAAAATAAAAAAAAACGTTGCTAATAAGCGCTTGATAACACCATTCTTACAATAATAAAAGATTTTTATATTTTCTTTCCAATGGCAAGTATGTTATTGATTTTTTTTATTGGTCAATTTTTGGAAGCTTCATGTAATCTCAGTTTTCTCAGTTTCGCACTCGAAGACTCACTTGTTCAAGTTATGATACGCAAACACGCAAAAGAGAAACGATGTCAAGCTCTTAAATAACATGTGGTAATCTCTAGTTAACATTGTTTTCCCATCTCAGACCAAATAAATGTCATTTCCTACAGCATTCGTCTTTCGTGTAACGGTTGCGCTTTAGAAAATCTTATTGTCTCAAGAGAAGACTGACGTTGAATGAAATGGTATATATTTATCAGAGCTTTCTTTTCAATTAGAATCAGCGTTTATACAAAGAATAGGCTTGTACGACATGCTCGGAGTGTTCATATTCATGGGTATTGGCATCGCYTTGGGATTCATATTCATGATCATCGAGTGGGTATACGCATGTATACGTGATGTCGCTACAAAGCAGGTATGATATAACATGATATATGCTTGGGATGCTACTATATGTACGTCGATAGGCCATTTTGTCGTTGTACTTTCGTCTGTCGAAAAGAGCTTTTTTTTTTATCCTAAAAGCGTCATTAAATGACAATGAAATGTTATTGTCGACTACATGCAAACGACTGATGTTAGATTATAATAAAAGTTTAAATCTTTTAATTTTTTTTTTCGTTTCGGAACCTCTTGATCCGTCTTTAATCTGTTAGATATTCTTACGAATTTTAATTTGTGAAAAACGATGGCAAAAAAAAAAAAAAAAAACAGCACATGCCTGGCCCAGGCTTACTAGCACAATCGGGAACACTCCAACAGCGACTCATAATCTATTTTTTCAGTTTAAAAATGCAAGGAAATCCCCCAAGATATAGTTTACCCCTCCACTGACTCCTTTAATAAGAGGTAACCAGTTTCCCGCGCAAATTTGACTATCCTGAAAAAAATAATTGAATTGCGATTATATCATATAGGGTCCTAAGGGATATTTGGAAGCATTCAGCTTGAGGCTCAATCGTGTATGCACCGACATYTTTGTGAAGAAGCAAGAACCCGAAGAASAGYCCACCTCTGCCGAGGTCATCCAACCTCCWAAAATGCCAAAACAGTGGACCCGAATGACGAAAAGACTGAACCCGAAAAACGGTGAACCATCCACTTACGACATACAGTCTTACGAAGCTACTGTGTAAAACATTGCGTGGCATTTTGGTTGTCACTTGCAACACGAGTATAATCATAAGCTAGCAGCATACCCAAACTGTGCAGCTTTTATCAAGTACGTGGCAATAGTCCAAGAAATAATTGCTGTAAATACGCAGGGGGCGCAAGTCGCAAGTCGAGTGAGCTAYACTCGTGAGAGATTTTCAACACGAGAAGATAAATTTGGTATCTCCAAGCGCCCATGTAATATTCTGTTTAATATATTCACATATTTCTAGTTTTGCTCTTTCGACTTATACAATATTTATTTACCGTTATTATCATTTTTATATTATCATTATTACCGTTATTAATCAACTGAACTCATTTTGGGGGCTGCAAATAAACCTTAATGAAATCTAACAAGTATTATATAAGGACTGTGAAGAACCAGCGATCATGCGCAGGGGACTGGCACCGATTTCCTTTAAACAAGTCAAATAAATTCATATATTGGCGGACATTTGTCAAAACTGATAGCAGTAGTCAGAATCTGTTCCCCTGGCTTTTAGTCGCTAATTGTTTGATTTCTAACATAATTTGTAATAAAATAAAACATGTTAGGATCCAGTCCCCTTTTCCTGATGTCTCCAAATGTGGCTAAATGCCCCCATTTTCGTACTACTAACAGCCTACTTATAACGAAAACAGTAGGCTCTGCGCAACCCTAAAACTCTATTGAATTTCATAGGCTGTTGAAAATAACAGCGAAGTCTGATTGGTCAATAGAATGAACAAACGAATATACCAACGGAAACCAAGTAAGCCAAATCGACAAACAAGTCGACATTTATAGTCAGCGATTTTGAGATACAGCATGCACTCTGACGATAGGGTCACAAGATTCTGGCTTCCAGTCAGTATGGTTTCCCAGACCCTACCATTTGGCTAATGAGTAAAACTGACGAGAATGTAAATGTCCCTTTGTATTTTCTCTCAACATTTGGATTTCTTGCAGCTGAAGCTATCTTTTGTCCTACAGCTATTTACTTAGCTTTATATAAAGTGGCCTACCAATTAAAAACTTTACGATAATTCAATGTGGTCTTGTCAAATATCTAAATTGGCCACTGGAAAAGAAACTGGGCGAGTTTTGAATTTTAATCTAATTAGCAAAAAAGTTTGATCATCCATTATTACTGCTTTTGAGATATCGACTGAAATGGAAAAAGGCTTTTTCCTAATAAGATTAAAATTCGAAATTCGCCCCGCTCTCTTGCTCGTTTCCAAAGTGACCAATGGYTTTATTCCAGAGAAACGATTGTACGATTTTTTTTTTTTGGATTAATATAACCGTATACATTCAAAATTAGTGGACAACAACGTACTGCTTCATATAAGAATGTGACTTGAAAAGTGAACAAGCCTAATCACCCTCAGGTCATGCTATTACTTATAATTATGACAATAAAATGCACAAAAACACATGACCCCCCCAAAGATGATTGCGCATTTTTTTGSAGTCAGTTTATTCGGACCCTCTCCCTATTTGCACAAGCCCTCCCCCCATCCCATCCCCTCCCAATCCTCCTCTAACAAATGGCTGCATTCTAAGAACTTGTCGTTATTAATAAAAACTGGACGTTTTTGAAACTGAATAAAGTTCTTATTTTCAATTGATTTATTYTATTACCTTAATTTTATAGATAGTAATGATAATCTAAATACTAARTGTGATACTTACTGATTATCACTCTTCCTCTTATCGAAAAACGTTTTATGACGATTACGAACAACTGCTATGGATTTTCAGATTTTTCCTCATTAAAACAGCTAGATTACGGGAACCATGATACTTTTAAATTGTAATACCGCTGATGCTCATATCTCAAAAGCTTGTGACAGAAGAACAAAAGAAATAGATGACCATCAACACTACTAAAATTAACGAGCAAGGCGGCAATTGTTTTACTGCCAAAACTACAAAGAAAAAATTCCTTCAACATTGCATTCTCTCACATTAAGTGTACCTGCTGCTATATCATTTGAGTTTTCTTGACAAAGTCACAAAATTTATGTCACAACATATAATGATATACACATCCCCAAAAAGCTCGCACAAGTTGAAGATAGCATGACAATCTCAAGACAGGACTAGTCGGCAAGATATCATGGGTCTGATCTTAAATGAGGAAAGTATTTACGACGGCGACGTCAACCGGAAGTGTAAAAAACATTTRGGTTTCGCGCCTTCAAATTTGGTTTTTCCTTGTGGATGAGTTGACTTMACTGACAATGTTTTGAATGAAATTCCCAGAGAAATTATTTWCACTTCCGGTTAACGTCGCCGTCGCAGATTTTGCAAATCATAAGTCGCCTAATATTAGCCTAAAATAAGCTGATGAAGAGCACTTWTTCGTGTAGGGGGGTCCATATATGTGACGTGTATGATGACGCTTAATTATTCATGAGTTTTATGTAAATCGAATCCTAAAACTTTCAATTTGGCTATATATACACATATGTATTTGGTAGCTATTTTTTCGTTGAAAAAAAAACCGTAAACAAGGAGAAAACTAGCTTGTAACATGCAGTCTCGTTACCTATCCTAGAACAACTTGGTAACAATTTTTGTTGAAAAAATTTGGAACTCGAAAAAGATCTATTGAAAAAGTAAGGTTTAATCATCGGAGTTAAGATCAAAGGGTGTTCGGAGTAAACAGTTAATGAGGCTTTGGTTAAGGGTCACAGAACAAAGCATGTATCTTTATGCAAACAAAGCAAACGCTTTCCAAATGCCAACGATAGTCGACTGCCCAGAACACCGCTTGGTCTTCCCTTCGAAGATTTAACTTTTCAACCCRACAATTTAAAAAAGTATTTATATACTTTTTGAATTTGGGGTATAAGGAGTAGATGAKTTGGACTCGTTTTAAGTTTAACAAATATTTTAAACCTTTTTAACAATTTCCCGTCCTTAACTTGAAGATTAAAACAATTAAGTTCTTTAAAGAAGTTGATATATTTGTTCTTTCCTCCAACTTGAACTTCAATGAATGTTCCTGTACATAACAGCAGTGGAATCTATCTAAGATATTTTGCTTCAGCGATGAGTTTCTTAACTAAGTCCATTGCACGTGTCCTGAAATATGGATAATCCGAACGCAACAAGACTTTGGTACTAGGACTTTGGAGATCTTGCTTCACCAAGAATCAAGTGATTACAACTAGTAGCTCTTGTCAATGAATACAAATTACCAATATAAGAATCTAGATTACCATGGCATCCTTTCTACGTATGGTACTTCACCATATGTTGAGACAAGATATCCGTACGCATAAAGGACTCTCCACATTCTTTACACTGAAAGGGCTTTTCACCGGTATGAAGTCGAACATGACGTGCAAGGTTACCAGCTGCTGAGAATACTTTTCCACAAAACTCRCACCTGCGACCTTTGTTGCTGCAAGAACTCTTACCAGAACGCTTATTTTTAGTTACAGGTGGTCGATCCTTGGGCTCTTCACTTTTCTCTTTCTTGGCCACATTTATTTGGTTGTCAGTATTGACTTGCTTTTGATAGGAATGAATGTCTTTCCTATTTTTCTTTTCAAATGCTTTACCAACTGATGCTCCAGGGGGACGCTCCTCAGATACGCCCTCACGATGTTCTTCAAGAGGGTGGGATGAGCCATCTTCACTATTATCTTCTTGATCGCGTTCCACATTCTTTGAGGTGTTGAAAGTTTCTGACAAAAGCTGTTTAGAATCTCCTTCAGGATATTCTACGGAAATATCTATCAAGCTCTCGTTCATTTGGCTCGACTTATCATGTTCCCTGTTATCCAAGGCAGCCCCGTCATTGGAAGGAAATGTCTCGCACTCGTTAATTTGAAGTTGTTTTCCAGAACTTTCAACTAAATCTTCACTTTGTTTTGGCTCAGCACCTTCTTTAGTATTTTCATTTGTTTTACATTCTTTTAAAGAATTACTTTTAACATGGCTTTTGATGTATTCTGGAAAACTGGTCCCCAAAAGATTGTCAGCATGTTTAGGACGAGCGCGCCTTTTACGTCCAGAGTCGTTCAAACTAGTTCGTTCCGATGAAGGCTTTCCGGAGTTGTTTTGAAGATTTCCGTCGGTATTTTTTATCACGGCGTTAACAGTTTTTTTCTCTTGTGCACGCTTTCTTCCACCTGAGGATGGATGATTCTGATAATCATTCTCAGAGATTTGTTTAGCCTTTTTGTTATCCGTGGCGTTGCCGTGAAGCATGTTGTGGTCAACGACTTCAGTCTTTGATGGTTCAGTTTTTATCCTTATCATAGTTTTGGTTGACTTGGGATGTAACTTCAACATATGGCGTTTCAAAGCGTCGGACACCTTGAAACCCAGACCACAGTCTGGGCAAAGATAGGGTCGTTCTCCTGTGTGTACTCGCAGATGTCTGGTAAGATCAGCGGTTCTTGCCCAGCATTTGCCACAATATTCACAAACKATCTGACCAGCTTTAGCGTAGCTTTCTATATGAGCTTTAAATTCATCGAGCTGGCCAAATGTCTTGTTACAGTTTTTGCAGTCATGTGAAACTTTCTTGGTTTTCTTCTTGTTTGTAACATTTWTCTTGCCGCTCTGAACCGATTTAGCAAGTTGTGCAAGGGGTTTCTTTTGTGCACGAGGCTGATTACGGGGCTTTGGCTCTTCTATCTGTTGCTTTTTCGACGTAGCATTCTTTTTCTCAACGATAGGAGTTTTTGGAGAATGCTGCTCTTTGGAATGGACCTTAGGGGTGGTTGATGCAAGTCCTTGGGCGCCGGGACATGATTTTTTCGCAATGTGTCGCCACACGGAACTACGATCACGATACCTCTTTCCACAATGTTTACAATGAAAAGGCAATTCAGAAGAGTGGATAGCTGCATGCTTGCTTGCCTGCTGTGAGGTAGTGAATCGTTTCTTGCAATGTTGACAATAAAATGGTTTTTCTCCAGAATGCCTCCGTGCATGTTTTGTTAAATCGCCGGCCATATGAAAATCCTTTCCACAAACGCGACACTTGAATGGCTTTTCCTTGGTATGATGGACTCGGATGTGATAAACAATTCCTGTGTGCCAAACAGTTGCCTTTCCACAGATCGTACAACGGTACTGTTTAACGCCATTTTCCTCAAACATTTCAAAACACTTGCTTGCTTTAACTCCGTCGTAATTCACTGGAGTCTGTTTCTCGACAGCTTTCTTCTTTTTAATCCGTTTCTCTTTGAAAGGACGCTCTAATGTTTTAATTTCTGTGATTTTTCTCTTGTGGACCCTGCGATGCTTCACTAACCAAGAGGGCCAGATAAATTCTTTGCCACAAGTATCGCACACGTAGACCTTGGATTTACCTTTGGTTACTGGAACTGGTTCGTCTACTTCTTTTTCTGAAGAAGATAAACTCACGTGTTCCCTTTTGTGCCTTGTTAGCCAGAATGCTACGGCGAATCCCCTTCCACATTCCTCGCACTGGAAAGGAAGCTTGGGATCGACAGGGTTCGAATGTTTTATTGCTGCTGCTTCTTCTTCTTTCTTGTGTTCATTCTTATGTCTCGTCAGCCAAAATGATGCTGCAAATTTTCGCTCGCACTGGTCACACTGATATGGATGTTCCGGGTCGGGTTTAGCAGTCTTTGTTGAAGCCTTTTCTTGTGAAGACCTTTTTTCCCCGAGGTGTTTTTCCATGTGCTTGTTCAATATGTGCAGACYCTTAAATGATACATTGCAGATTTCACAGACGTAACTTTGTTTCTCGACTCCCGGTGAGGCCGCGTCTTGGGGAATATTTAGTGCCTTGGTGAGGTTCTTTCGAGTCTGTTCGTTCTTTSTATGTCGTTTCAAATGTCTTTGCAACAGTAATGGATATGAGAACACTTTGTGGCAGAATTTACATGTGTGAGCAGATTTACTACCAGATTTAGCTACGCTTTTGGTCTCCATGTCTGCTAATACGGCTTTACTCTCAYCTCCTCCTAAGGCTGAAAGCGCCTTGCCGTGCATTCGTTTGATGTGTCTATTCAGCAAGTCCTTCGTACTGAAAACTTTCTTACRAAACTGACACTCAGAGGAATCAACAACGGCATCTACGTCAACCACCATTGATTCCTCTGACTTAACGTGATTCTGCATGTGTCTCGTCAACATTCGTTTAGTTGAGTAGGATTTTCCACAGTTGGRATATTGACAGATAAAAGGAGGTGCTGTTGGTGCTGAAAGTTGCCTCRAAGATTCAGTCACATCATTTGCTTTATCCTTCTTAAGATGTCTTCGCCTGTGCCGGCCCAGTAGTCTCCTGGTCTTGAATGACTTTCCACATCCTTCACGCTCACACACCAATAACTGGTCTATATCTTCGGCTTTAGGTATTTGGTAAAACCCATTGGTATGTTTGTTATTTTTCTGGTGTCTTTTAAGCCATGATTCAAACCTAAAGCTAAGGCCACATTGTCCACAAACCCAAGGTAAGGTCATCGGCTTCTTTGACTTAATGGACACAACAGGGTTGATTGGTTTGGATTTCACACCCAAAGTATCAGCATTCTTYTGCTCAGAGCCCTCATGGATTTTCAGATGTCTCGTCAGCCAGAAGGCTACCGCAAAGGATCTGCCACATATACCACAGAAATGTTTCTTGGAAACATTATTCTTGTGAGCAGTCATTCTGTGACGGGTAAGCCAGGCAGCTACTGCGAATCCTCTACCACAATCCCTACACACGTGTCYCCGGGGTTGCAGCCTCGGTTTAGTAGTTTGTGCTTTGCTGTTTGGATGAATAGTTGCTCGGTGACGTGTGAGCCAAGCTGCAACAGCAAATGTTCTGCCACAGTCGACGCACTCGTASGGATGYGGTGGGTCTTCATTTCCTGGCTTCCTGTGAGCAGTTGCTATGCTCTTTGTCTTTAAGTTTTTAGTATGGACTTTTTCATGCCTTCTCATCCAAGAAGGACAAGCGAATTTCTTGTCGCAGTATCCACATTTGTAGGGCTCTTTTCTTGGTTTAACCTGTTTTGTATTGCTGATCTGATCAATGGTAGAAGAAAGGCTTTCCACGACGATGGATGTGCCGGTACTATGATTAGCATTATCTTTAATTTTCGCATATTTCTTGCGACAGCGTGACTCGTGCTTGGCCCACCATACTGGACGTGCAAATGATTTCCCACACTCGTTACAACGATATGGRTATTTGGAGTCTTCTTCATCTACACACGTCTCGCCATCTAGCCGTGGTCGTTTTTCTTGATAATCAGTAATACTATCTTTGGTGTTCAATCTTCTTAAATAGTTCTCATAAGCATAATCTTCAGGTTCTATAGCCTCTTCATTATTTATGATAAAATCTGGATGCGCATCAAAGGCCTTGGCTTCTGGTGGCAACATCACCATGGTTGTTCTATTTTGGTTTGAGTCAGTCTCGTTATGGTTCAGTTCCGCGATTGGTGGAGGACCAAAAGGCTGTTCTGGGTTCCAAGCTTCCTCGTTATCGGATGGACGAGGAAGCTTCCTGGGTTTTCTTTTTCGTCTTGAATGGTGTGAYTCATCAGATCGAGGCTTGTAATCATTGTTGCTGGGGACTGGACTCGACCAAGTGTCGTTTGCAATCGCGACAGGTAAGCGGAACAAGGCGCCAACAAGTCCTGTAGTGCGAGCACCGTATGTGCAAGCTAAAGGACCACCGGGGCACCGGAACTTGTGGTGCTTGTAAATATATGTTGTTCCTGCGAATACCAATCGACAACGCTGACAGGCAAACTCGGGCACTGGAGTAAAAAAAAAGGTATATCAGCACTAGATGACTAGACATGATGAGGAAATTAAATCATTGCTCTTAGAAAAAAACACCCTAACATCCTATATACCTACTCTTTTTTTGGTACTTTGTTTTAAAACGTGTTATTATTTGTACATTTGCAAGGGGGGGGGGGGGGGGGGKGAATACKCTGATGGTTTAACTAAATAAATTATAATAAAAGAAAAGTCTGAAGTAAAATAAGAGAGGGGTTAATAACTCATAACTCATGAAGAAGTCTCGCAGATCGTTAGAATACTTAGGCATAAGAGAAAAAAAATCCATCAATTACAAGAACTGAACAACTATACACGTTTGAGTACAGAATGTCTAATATTTTCCAGTACACAAATGAATTTTCATGATTGAATAAATATCAATGATTATTAGATAGAAAAGGAAAATCGATAATCAAGAGTTGATGACTGGTTTGAATAGAGGAAGAGAGACTAAGAATGAACAGACTCACGCATGGATGATGGATGGATRGATGAATAGATTGGTGGATATTAGAAAAGGTAGATGAATGGATGGACGGATGTGATAGATGAATATATGTCTAGTCATATCTGGATTGACAAATATTCAAACAATTACCCTGATCTTGCGGAAACTCCTGYGGTAGTTCATCTAAAGAACAGCTGTATTCATCTTCATACCAGACCATCAGTTCTTCGCCAGGATAGACGTCTCTAAATGTACGATAGAATATTTCTCCTTGGTACTGAAAGGCTATCAAGTTTTGTTCCCGTTTATCTCGAGCGTAAGTCACGTAGCGAATCCAGTTACTTTTCTTTTCGTCTGTTCCATCGAGAACAAAATTAGAGATACCATTCTGAAGAATCTGGAAAACAGCCATAAAAGTAGAGCACTTTGAACAATCACTGGAGTTTTTATACTAAAGACAAATAATTCGTCGA